>CAKAKR010063835.1:12552-64072 GCA_916700685.1 Adelosebastes latens | reverse complement strand
TAGTTTAGTTATTTAGTTAGATTAATATTGTGTTTTAAACCTTTATTATCTTGTAAATAAATGTTTGTGGAATATACATGCTGGTCTCTTTAATGTTGTACAAGAGTGAATAATGCCAACCTCTGCTATGTCAAGAACTCCGATATCCTTCAACCTTTACTATTTATTTGGTTATAGTTATTAATTTAATTATTAATCAACGTTCCAAATTGATAGTTTAGCATATATAATGAGACTATATTAACGTTTTGGTCATTGGTCCCTGATTCCAGGGTGGTGCCCCGTTTATTATTAATGTTTATTGATAATCTTTATTAATAATAATAATTCTATTATTATTTATTAATTAATTTGCTAATAACCAAAACCCTATTAAGTAGAATCCCTACACAACTATGCAAAGGACTGCAGTAGATATATGTGACATTTGATTGAAAAGGGCATACCGGACAAGCCGTGTGATGATAAGAAAAAAAAAACATTTACTTTTTGTACAATGTACCATTAGGAGACCTGCTCATAAAGGCCAGCCTCCTTGGTGAAGGGCAAGTTGTGTGCAGTGTTCAGTACTGATGAGAAAACAACTATGGCTCAATTCAGGCTGATGGTCTGGAAATAACTCACATCTTGAAAGCTTTCTGTGAATGGCTGTCGAACAGAAGACGTGTCAGATATGTGCTTCCAGTTTGATTGTCGGAGGGCTCCCTCTTTATGCCTCTCTCCCTCTGTCTTTGTCTCTCCGTCTCTGTAGCTGTCCGTCTTCCTCAGCTTTCTGAAAATTGAAGTGTAGAAAGAATAGCCCACAAACTGCTTTACAAAAATGGTGGAATGACAATGGGGCTGTTAAAACCACTTGGCCATCCTAATGCTCATGCTATCGACGTTATTGATTTCCCATTCTGCGAGCAAACCTCCTAGCCCTGTGGAAGGAAGAGGATCCGCCTCGCCCCCTCGGTGATGGTCAGGAAAGTCAGTTTAAATAGATACATGGACCGGCACCCACCCTGCCGCATACAGACACACACACATGCCCCATCCAGGACTGAAATAGCTCCATGTTCAAAAGCAGCAGTGACCAAAGTCCAGACTTCAAACTCCTCTCACATCCAAGCCCTGCCAGTCAGAGAGTAGAGAAGCTTTCAGACAGCACAGCAAGTATCGGCCTGCCTGCTCGGCCTCTTTTTCTACTTCACTTATTCTCCCATGGCAGCCAGAGGCTCTGACCTTGTGTAACGTCCTCCAACTAACTGGCCTCTCAGACAAATCTTCCCACTTAATGAGAGAATGTCAATTGTTAGCCAGTACCATTAGCTCCAGCCCCGTGTTTCTAAATCTACCTGAGAGAGCATGTTGCCCCCTAATGCACACAGTGTTACACTGACAACTGAGGGAAGAAGAAAACTCACACAGTCAGTCACGCAAAAATATTCCTATTATATTTACAGATTCCACAACATTGTAGTAAAAAATGCACTGGAATTCAATACACTGATGTCTATTTGTCACTGTAAAACTAATCAGTCGTTTTATTTCTTTAGTCAATAAGTCATTTTTTTTGTGTTTTTCATGCTGAATTTACTTATTTCCAAAAGAAGTTATGAGCACATCTGGTAAACACAAAATTTAAAGTGGTGCTTTTGTGTGATTCTTTGTGGAGAAACTAATTTTTACAGATCTGTCGATTAAATCAACATATCGAGTAATCGACAAAATCGTTTGAGTATTAGTCAACTACAAATTTCTTTAGTCGAGGACAGCCCTATTAAAAATAATATCGCACACCATGCCTAATGTTAGATATTACGCTTTATTGGTACTGTAATCATATTCATTGACTGCTCAGGTCCAATTTAATGCAAAGTGTACTATGAAGAAAATCGTGAATATCGTAATCATATATGCTGCAAATAAGTAGGAATACCATTTTAAAAACTTAAATTGTCAAAAGTAAGACAAAAGATTAGTACTTAGAGTGTTGGTGTTAATCCTATGTTTTAAGAATTGGTCAAACTGTTTTAATTAGATTATGGTAAAGTGAGGAAATACCATAGACTGTATATAAGAAGTGGACGTAGTCACAGGGACGTCACCCATTGGTTTGTGGACTGCCGTCTTGAAGTCTTGAGTTTGGCATTTTGGTTGTCGCCATCTTGTTTTTTTTGCAACCAGAAGTGACATGAGAGGGTGGAGCTAAGTACAACCGAACACTGAAAAAGACATTTTTAGGGGACCAAAAATGTTACAATTAACTTTCATGAACTGAAAACACACTTTGAAAGGGTTAAAGTTCTAAGAAGAAAATGTGGACGACTCCTAGATTGGACAACGCCGTGGTAGCGACCTGTCAATCACAAGGTAGCCACGCCCTGAAGCATCCCCTGCTTCATGGTCTATTTGACTCTAAATGGGACCATAATTTACTAAATTAACATCATGCTGTATTGAAGAAGACTTGAAAGTTTACAACGTTTACTGAGGTAATAAATCAAGTGAGAAGTAGGGTCATTTTCTCATAGACTTCTATACAATCATCCTTTGTTTTGCAACCAGAGGAGTCGCCCCCTGCTGGCTATTAGACAGAATGCAAGTTTAAGGCACTTCCCCATTGGCTTCACTTTTCAGAAGCGGAGGTTGCCCACTGGGAAATACACGTAGAAAACCGAGATATTGATGCTATGAAAAAAAACATTTCTGCTTTGGAGGAATACTGTTCCCTCTAAAATGACAAAGCCAAGAACTGTACATGTACCTCTGCTTACTGTTATCATTGCGCTCCACTACCACATTAGTTTTTATCAGAACTGGCACATGGAAAAATTAATATGAGAATAAGCAGCATGTTGAGCACAGGCCTGACTTGTCACAGCCTGCCAACATCTGAAATATCTCCAGTCAGATTTCACCAGACTGGAAGCAAAGCAGCAGAAATCAGAAGCAGATGCTGCTTCAGTCTCAAAGTGTCGACTCTCCAGGAAAATTCATCTCACCTTAGTCACGGGGCTTTTATCTTCACAATGTGATGAAGACAGACCTGGGACTCTTGTGGGTCTTTTTTTTCTTTTTTTATCTGAATCTAAAATTCTCCAGCCTTTCATCAGAAAAAAAAACAGTGTTCTGAAAGACCCTGCCTGAACTACCATTCATCGACCCATCCAAATGGAACAATTGTTCGCCACGAAAACTCCACGAGTGGCTGCGGCTCCTGTGGCCATCGCATTATGAAGAAGATGACAGATGTATTGTAAGAGGTCTTTCAAAATCCGCTGCCTGTTCGACCATGTTCTAACTGAGCGGTGCCCATTAATGCACAAGGTCTTGACCGGAGAATCTATAAAACAAGGGA
Source organism: Adelosebastes latens (assembly GCA_916700685.1). Taxonomy (NCBI): domain Eukaryota; kingdom Metazoa; phylum Chordata; class Actinopteri; order Perciformes; family Sebastidae; genus Adelosebastes; species Adelosebastes latens. Next base: position 60,729 of record CAKAKR010063835.1, on the reverse strand, counting down.
GTCAAACATGTTCGATGAGCAGGACCCATTCAGCCTCTGTTATACAGCAGACCCACTGCAAGCAGTCTGACTTTCTGAGAGAAGACAAACATCACCTTATCACACAACTATGAAATAACATTTAATATATCGGATAGATAATTTTTTGTGCCTTTTGGGAATTATATCATTGAAATTCTGAGTAAAGTCAGGGTTAGTATTGTAAACTAAAACTGAAACTAAAACAAAAATAGGCCGTGAAAAAAATTGTTGTAAACTGAAACTAAATAAAAACGATATCCTTTAAAAAAAACTAAAACTGTAACGATATTGCCTGGTTAAAAAATGAATAATAAAAAAAGAACGTAAATTAATTTCAGAGTTTAGTTTTTTAGCTACAATATATCACTACCGAAAAAACTGAGACAACATGAATTTCCGTCAACTCTCGTGACACTGAACCACAGAAAGTGAATGGACTTGACAGTCCAGGAGATGAAGCTATGTCACAATTGCTTCACAATTAATCCCTATTATTTTTCAAATGCTGTCTAGTCTTATAGAATTAAATGACAAAAACATGATTTAAATATTGTAGTAGATCAAATACCAGTTAACCAACCGAGGTCTAATGTTAACCAACTGGGGTCGGATGAAATTGTGATGAAAAAAAAGAGCTCAAGTTGATCCCCAAACCAAAAGATTTTAACATGTTGGCCTAAATATATAAAAACTAAAACTAAACCTTTCTGAAAAACTAAAACTTAACTAAAACTAGCAAACGCACCCTGAAAACTAAAACTAAACTAAAATTAAATTGAAAAGTCAACACTAAAATAAAGTCAAAACAAATAAAAAATCAAAAACTACCGTGACCATGTCAGCCCTTTAATTAATTTATGAGAATATATTTGTGTAGTCAGTTTCTCAAACAACAGCACCACCTTAAATTTGATTAAATTAATAAATAACGTTCAATATGGCAGATGTTGGTATTTTATTTTCATTCATGGAATCCGATTTACACAACAAAGCCAAATCTAGAGTTATCAAGTCCAAACTGAAAATATATTGTTAGTCTAGTTACCATTGTTATACAGCACCACAATGTTCTACTAGCTTCAGTTCAATTTTCAAAACCTGTAGGTTTTTAGCCTTCTTACAACAGGTGAATCATCGCTGCAATCTCTTGCTGCATTGTAAGAGGTGGTTTGGTTTAATAATTCCTAAAGTACACAGACTATTTTTCTCTCCCGCTCTCTTTCCCTCTCTCTCTCACACACACACACACACACACACACACACACACATACACATCGAAGAGAAAGGTCAAGGTCAAGATGTGTCTTACTCATACTGCACCCAGCTCTGCGAACTCAAAGAAATGCTCGGAAATACACCATTTGCATGGGTAAAGTGTTAAAAAGGAAAGGTCATACAACTTACTACTGTTATATAATACGCTAAATTATTCACTGCCATTTTTCTCAAGGCGGACAGAATTTTTTGAAGTGGAGAATTGGACTTAATGAAGAAGCCACTTGCATGAAACTAAAGACAAAGTTGAGACGGGGACAAACTGTCAACCCAAAGATCACCAGGTTGTACCCATTCATCGTGTTACATGGTTTTTATTTTCCTCTCTCCAGTGCAACACGCTGAAAAATTGCTGTGTCCCAGGAGAGGTGACCTGCTTATGTAGTGTGCTTCCCCTTTAACCTAGCTGTAAGCCATTCTCACCTGTCAGATCACTGCCTGGATGCGTGCTTATGTGTGTGTGAGCGAGTGTGCAGTTAGTCGTGTGTTTGCTCAAGTTCACATGTTGGTGTGTACTGGTATGTGTGTGTGTGTGTGTGTGTCAGGGTTTGTGTGCACATGTAGGATTTTCTTTCCTTTTTTCCATACAAGAGGAAAAGCATTTTTCTCAACCCTTGTCAACAGCCCAAAGCCATTCAAATGAAGCTTACATTTTTTGTCTTCCTATTCTTTACGGTCTCTCACACACAGACACACACACACACAACACTTCCGCAGAGAGTTTGAGAGCACAATTATGTCTATAGTTACTGAAGTAATGAATAAGGCAAGTGCTCTCAGAAATGTTAGTCACTACTCTGAGGTGTACAACGTATGCGTGACAATGTACTCTATCTATTTGCTTGGGCATGGATGTGTGTGTGTGTGTGTGTATGTGTGTGTACATACACCCAGCCCAATGTTATTTACACAGTCTAGCTCTCAAACATTCAATCAGGGGCAGAAAATTGAATGTTCTTTATCTTCCACAGCCTAGCTCAGGTGTAGTTTATATTGGGAAACACCACTAACCCTCCGTCTCCTTCCCATTCATCTACCTTTACCCTTTTGTTCTGCTGGTTTAGCTCAGTGTAATCATAACTGTAATTGATATTTACAATAGAGGGGCTTGTATATTTGAGGTGATGTTAGGACAGGCATTATTTATGAATGGTTCAGGGATAATAAAAGGGTGTTTAGTATAGAGCAGGACGGCACTGGAGGTTATGCAAATTAGTAATATGCAACCAATTTTGAATAACGTGTCTGAGATTTTTGTTGTGTACTACAATTCAAAAAGAAAAGCTGCAGCAGAAATGTGTGAGGTGTCAGCTGATGATGATATGGAGCTCTGCAGCATTAACAATGTTTTCTAATATTGAGCCGGGACACAATGGCAAAAAATCGCATACTATGCACTATATGTGTACTATCGTTCATACTTTTGTGTGAATAAACAGTAGTACTGTATGTGTCTTTTCGGATGCACCGAGCAGTAATTTACGTTGTCACTTCCTGAGGGCCTCCTGAGAGACGTGAAACCATGGTAACCCGTGGCAACCTCATGCGACCAAAACGCCGGTTTGAGAGAATCAAAGTCTGAATTAATTTTAAATATATATTACGCCTAGCAAAGTGAAATCTTATACTTACAGTTAAATTGAAGCGTTATGGATGTTACAGAGCTGTCCGTCAACGTCTGTTATGAACGTTGTCATCATTACCGCATTGCATTGTGGGATATTTATGCCGCCGTAGTGTCCACCGTTGCATAATGTAATATTTCACCGGAAATAGTATGCAATTCGCATACTCTTGGTTTCATACCAAAGTTTCGGACACACTAAAATACTGTATCTCACATACTGTTTTAGCATACTAAATAGCATGTTAGTATGGAATTTCAGACACAAACAGACAAAAATCTATTAGCATTTTGTTGGTACAGATGTATGCACAACAAAGAATCAATTAGTTTTATCAATCCGTCACATCTGTGACTTCATTCAGGTCCAGTTATAGGAGGCCCATTTTGTGGGCTACGATATTGACATCATGTTAATAATACATGTATGATAATACTGTGTAAATAATCAAGCAAATCTTAAGTCATTTTATGTATACAGTTATGGTTTCAGACTCTCTCTCCACCTCCCTACACTCGTATTTTGAATGTAATTAATTTGCCAAAAAAGCACAATAAACAAAGTTAAAGATTAATTTGACCGATAGCATTATTATTATTATAATTATTATTATAATTATTATTATTATTATTATTATTATTATTATTATTATTATTATTATTATTATTGTTATTATTATTGTTGTTATTATTATTATTATTATTATTATTATTATTATTATTATTTTAATTTGATAGAAATATCAATAATATATATCAATAATCCTCTGCACAGAGGATATATGAGCAAGAAGGTCAAAGTTCAAGGTGCAATGTTATGAAGATGTAGTATGCCCCAATTGTATACATACTGCATTCAACAGTACGTACATTGTAAGGGCAGCTACAGTATGTACTAAAAGTAATAAGAAAAAGTATGTGATTTGGAATGTAGCCTTGGTTAAGGTAAAGGAAAGTATGTATATGGTTAAAAAAAAGAAGCCATCATAAAGTGTTGGTCTGAGATTGGATGTGATCTTCTTTCACTAGCATGACACTCTGATACGCTGAAGGCTCATTCACTACACCGACCTTGACACCCTCACTTCTCACTTGGCTGCATAAAGGGCACACCACTTCCTGCGTTGGCAGGGAGCATTGGCGTTGGTCATAAATTGTGTGCTGCAGAATATAAATGGACTGCTTGATTCCTGTTCAGTTAGTAATGAGAAATGTATTTTTGTGTTGTTCAAAATCTATATAGAACATTCACACTTGCTCATTGTGAAGTGCAAGCAGTTACATACAGTAGGATTAGGTAGATTTACATTTTTTTCTTTTCTTTTATTTGTGGTGGGCGGTTGCTTTAAATACTGGCAGCATCACTAACACAGGTCCCCCTGTAGTGACAATGCATTTCTTATTTTAGACGACTAATGAGGAGGAACAAATAGCATCAGATAGGATTGTGCCACTAAATCCTATGGTAACAAACTAAGTAAATATCTGATAATTGCCTTCGTTGCCACGATTTGCTTAAAGAAAAAAGAAAAGCAGCTCTACCCGCAATATTCACCTTATAAAGAAAACTTGCAATGATGGAAAGGTCACTGCATATTTTTTCATTAAGTAAAGACGCAATAATCTTGTAAAATAAAAACTCATAAACCTGTTTTTTAAAATGACGGGGGGGGGGTTGGAAGGGGGACAGCGTTTTCTTTTGCCTAGATCCTATTTTGAAAGCTAATTAGCTAGCCTACATATAGTCACACCATCGCCTTGAATGTGTCACGCATTTGGAAATAGTTTGTTTTAATCATTTTGATCATTATTTTTGTTCAAAGGCTGGAACTAAAATGTGTGTTCTTTTTCACCTCGAGTCTTTAGTGTCTATGCCGCTTGGAAACACCAGAGGACAACGCGCTGAAGGTCATACAGTTGTCAAAACACACTATGTGTTTAGACACCAGTAAACACTGCAGCCTTTTTGTGGTCATTTGTCAAGAGCGGCTGTGGAGAATAACATCAAACAGCAAAAACACTCTCAAGCTTTTTGCAAATTAACCACATGAGAATTAGGCAAGTGTTTATATTTTGAATCCAGCTAGATGCATTAAGAAATGAACACGAGCGTGAACACACACACGGACACATGCATGTGTGTTCATACACACGGGGAAAAAAAAGTGTGTGTGTGTACGCACATTGTTTAAGACCCGTGGTGCATTTGAAGGAATGGAACAGTTTCATTGTCAGTCTGCCACTGTAAGCTGGATCATCATGTCATTTGGTGATTAGGCCTTTGTGGACAAACTGTTTCAGAAGCAGAGGCCTATACCCACGCATCAAGGGAACAGACCCCCCCACAACCCCCCTCGCCTCGCCTTGTCTTGCCAGTTGAAGTCTCTCCCGCCTCTTTCTTTTCAGGCTTGGCCAAGAGAGTGTTTAGAAAACAGTGTGTAGAAGTGTTCTGTTATCCCTGCATACCGCCTTGCGGGTTTGAAGATGCGTAATTTTCTCACAACAAGGGTTCCCATGATAGCGCTCTGCTTTGAGTAGCTATTAATGCCCTTTCTTGCTCAGTGGTTTGTCAAATGCATTAATCTGCAATGGATGGAAAGAGGCAGAGGAGAGAAGCAGTAGAAAACAGGAAGAGGAAAGAGGAAAAGATAAAATACACCAAACAAAAAAAGGACATGCAAGTCTACATTCTTTTATGTTTCTATGACTGATAAGCCTGAGCACCTGGCCACCACCGATGCAATCCATTGTCTTGTTCTGTCTGTCTAAACACTGACCTATAGTCAAGGAAGACAAAATGGCTTGGAAATTACTTTCCCTGGTTCTAAGTAAGATAATTTCTCCCTCATCATTATCTAAATCTGCTTGAAAAAAGAGCCACACTGCTTTCAACTTTGATTGGTACACTGATTGCTTTTGCTTTCTTTTTTTTTCTCCCATCCTTTTGTGTTGCAGTTGCGGCTGCATATCTGCATATAGTATGAGAGCCTTTCAACACTTGGAAGAAAGTTTGAAATTAAAAGGCACTTTTTCTTGGCTGTGCCTTGTTGAAACTCTGCAAACTGCTGCATGAATATGATGCATATTATTGCATATTTATTAGATAGGTAATGCAGTGACAAGCTCAATGAAGTGACACTGCAGATTTGATGAAACATTGAGTGCCCCTGGCTATCTTCCCAAACAAAGCTCCAGAAAATACGTGCTAAAAAGCTTACAGATTTGACGAGACAGAACAGTCAAATAAGGACAAGTTCCCCTGATGAAACAAGTTCTTACTTACTGCCTTGTAAGTATAAAGCAAACACATTTGTACAATCTTTCTACAAGAATTTACAAAATATTACATCCTAAAAGATACAGTGTGTAGGATTTGGTGGCATCTAATGGTGTGGTTGCAGATTGCAACCAACTGAGTTACCTCTTCGCTCACTCCTCCCTTTCCAAGACTGAAGTAACGTGAGCTTCCGAGTGCAATACCGTGGTAACACCGTTCGCCTCACTCAGAGGTCATCCTTACCATAACAACTCTACTTTAGGAGCAACGGAAGTCAGACGGCGGCTGGCGGTACCACAGTTTTGCGCTCTGCGGCTCACGTTACCACAGTTTCACAAGCGTGTCGGAGAACTACGGTGGCCTTCAGGTAACGTAAAAACGCTAAAGGATCTCTCTAGAGCCAGTGTTTGGTTTGTCCGTTCTGGGCTACTATACAAACATGGCGGAGCAACATGGCGGACTCCATGAAGAGGACCTGCTCCCTATGTAGAGATGAAGGGCTCATTCTAAGCTAACGAAAACACAACAATTCTTAGTTTCATGTAATTATACACTAATGAAAGCATAGTTATGAATATTATTTTCCATGTCTGCTAATAGATCCCCCGAAATGTTACACCCTGTTCCTTTAAATAAAAAATCCACAAGTCCTTAATTATAAAGTATTAAATAATTATGAATATCACAGATAACATAGCGACCGAACACACTATATCTGCAGCACTCGTTGTTTTATGCTTCTGTTTGAATGAATCACTACACCGTGCTTCGACTACTGACTGCAATGTCAAATGATGTAGAAACAAGCTAATGGTTATCTAATGAGCAAATCCAGGAAATTTGACTTAGATTAGCAATGTTGCGAGATCAAAAGGAAATGCTACACATTACTGAAGAGTTTTCAGTGAGAACAGGAGGGGCTACCCATGGGATGTGTCGAGCTGAAGGAGATAAAGATGCAGCCCACAAACTCAACATCACAAGGGACTTCAGGGGCTCTTTGTCTGTGGGAAATGAGTTGTGCGTCATGTACGAACGCAGTAAAACAGTCTCTGGATTCATTAGATTCCATATCTAGGCAGAGAATAATAAAGCAATATTAATGTAAGTTGTGCCATGGCCATGCTTTCCACTGATTTTATATAATTACTCGAGGAAAACTGAGACTTGCACAAACAAGGCGGTAATGACCTGTTACATTGGGGGCACAAGTTATCAAGGGAAAATTTATCTAAAGGGCGTTTGCCAGCAGGGCTCAGTAACTACAAGAGCAGGGAATTAATTCAAAGAAGATGGCCTATCTTGATTTACAGTTTGTTTTTCTTATTTCATGTAAACATCAAACCCCTTTACTCTACATGGAGAACATGCAGATATGTTTGCCATTGTGCACAAGCATGTTTAATGAGATATGCGTTCAAAGGATTTTTGTGCAAGCAAGACTTGCTCTCTTCTCATCATGACAGCGCTGAAGGTGATTTTAACTCGTACTAATGCCGGTGTATATACAAGGCGATCAATCCCTTGTTGGGTATTTAGCGCTCGGCTTCAATACAGTGTCACCTTCTGGCTCGGGGACTGAATGGAGCCTTACTACTAACTCCCCTGCATAGCAATGACACAGAGAGGACACCAGCGTGGTCTCGCTGATTTCCCTTACATCATTTTTAACATCCACTCTGAAGGCTTGCTGATCCTTCGGTATAGTCACTGAAAACTCTTCCTCCAAACTCTACGCCTTTATGCACACACGTACAATATTTTAACCTTCTCACATCTCATTTCCAGCATTTAGTATTATTCATAGACTCCAGCTTTTTTTTAAGGTCCGACTGAGAGATTGAGATCTTTGATTCGGACAAAGAAGACAGAGGGTTAATTTAAATCCACGTCAGTACATGTGCAGACACGATGCATGCGCCGCACATTAAACGTTTCGGAGTTTAGCGAAGCACAACTAGAATATCAAAACATTCGGTTGATAAGATATAACCATTACATTACTCAATTGAATTTCAAAGTGAAAGTTAATGTAGAGTTTATCAGCACTAGACAGAAGTTGTTGTGCAAGGTGATCCACTAACAAAAGCTTGTGTATTCCATTATGTAAATGCAGCATGAGCCCTTATGATTAGACTCATAGTGACATCAGAATGTAAAGGAGAGAAACAGCAGTGTTGACAAAAGAAATACAGAAAGAGCATGCAAAAGCAAAGGAGAGGGGTTGTTGTAGCTGCTACTGTGCTGACAGCTTTCAAGCAAGAGCCAGTGGAGGAAGAAGAGGGGCCATTCCCATTTTTTTTCCTCGTCACCCCTCCTTCCTTTCCTTTCTGATCTGACCCTCACCGTCACCTCCACTAGTCCTTTCCACCCTCCCCCACCCCCCACCTTTACCTGAGCCTCGCATTTCCCAGGGGGCATTAAACTCACTGGCCCTGTTTGATTTAGGCAGGTCGGGTGTCAGTGTTCGCTACAAGCCCATGGTGAACCATGAATAATGGATCTGCCACGGGTCTGAGTCCCCCTGGGACTCCCAGCTGCCCCCCTCCCCTCACTCCTGCTGTGACTGGAATAGTCAATGTCCCATTAACAACCAATGATTCATAAAGGTTCGCACTGCCAGCGCACGAGAAACAGGAAATGTGAAAGAGATTTTGCTAATGGAAGACAGATAATGGAGCCATGCATTTTACTTACGATTGTATTCATCAAAAAAGGAAAATGAGAGAATGACTAGAAATATTCACATTAAGGCCATTAGATATACGGCTTTGTTGAAGGAGGCAAAGAAGAAACTTTTTCTTTCTCTATCATGGTAAACATCTGGGCACTGGGCTTCAAAGAGGAACCAACAGAACAGCCAACGTTTGGTGTGCTAATTTACAAAGCACATTTTTAAGCTTTTTGATGTAGATGTCTTATGTTGTCCTATAAGTAATGAAAAAAGTGATCGCATGAAGGATTTCAAGACTTCCAGCTTCATCGTTATCCAGGTCATACAACTCAAGCTTCAAAAGTCCCTGTAGCTTGTTTACATAATCTGTTGTTGATCCTGTTCCTCAAAGTTCTGCCGTTTCCTGAACAAATTTGTCAGAGCTCTGCATTTACAGTGCATTGTTTGAGTTGTATGATTCATGTTGAAGACAGTTTCATCTGCAAAAATGTAGGGTTGATCAGCGCTTGAAATTTAGGATGTCAACAGCTGTCATTACACGCAACCATTACGCACGGCTATTAATATATTAAATATTAAAAAATTAAAATCACATGCACATGTAAACCATCATCGCAGTGATGTCTAAGGCATCATTATTAAGATGATCAATGATTATTGTCTAGCGCTCATATTAAAAAAGACTTTACAAATGGCTTCACAATTAAGAATAAAATGGAAAGATCGATACTATTTTAAATTTACTATGAGATATGTTCAAAGTGTGTTTATGTAAATTTCCATCACTATATACCAATCAGAAACAGGTTTGCATTTTTGCACTGCAGTTTGGGGTGATGTATTTTTTTGATCAAACAGTTAGAAATGAACAAGAAGCAGTACCTACTGTTTAATGTACCGTTAAGCTGTAAAATGAGAAAGTTTGCTCCAGCCGTTGGGCGATGCATGGTTTTGGCTCAACTGTTTTCAACATGACGGCCAGGTCACAAACTTTCTCATTTTACAGCTAAACTGTACACTAAAATATGCGTCTGAAAACATTTCAGGGTTTCCGCCAGAAATATTGTTAGGACCGGTGGTGGTGGTGGCACTGGCTTGCAATACACTGGCGGAAATCCTGCATTTGAGGCCAGAAATAGGCATAACAGTAAAGGAATTTTGATTCATATTTGATCAGCGCTGCCTAGTTTGACTGTTTGATAGGAGTTTACGAATTTCGCAAGCAGTGATTGACAGCTGCTCAGCTCTGATTGGTTGTTTTTGCTCAGGCGTCGTGAAATCTTGCAAATGCCATTAGAAGCACAGGTTGAGGCAGAGGAGCATGATTTTTTTTTTCACAAATTATCTGTCTCATGCACTACTGTCAGGATACAGTGACAGTTTTATAAAAATAACTTTTTTATCATATTTGCTCAAAGTTACCGACTGCAGCTTTAACAAAAATTTAGAAACAGTGCTTTGAATTGAAAGGTTGTGGGCATGATATTGGGTATAAGTAAAATTTATTTAAATAAATAAACCAAATTATTAAATTTGTTGAGCAAAATCTACAACAATGCAAGGCTCCATAGTAGATTCCAGGACTCTTGAAACTCATTCATATAAATGCACCACTTACAATAGACATCATACTGCACTAACTCTTTCACTTGGACCCAACAGATTATCCTCAAAATCAACATGATCAATCTCATCATGGACAGGAATGTTTACTATGACGTCTTCCACTAATCCGCTGCAGCTATAGCTGCCTGCAGGTGACATTTACTGTACACTCCACTTTGTCATTTCACCTCCAACTCCCTTACTCTCCATTTTCATCAGTCCGCTTTTCTCCCCATCTGCCACCCCTGACCTCTTACATGTTGAAACATGACCAGAAAGAACCAGGGGACAGTCCCTCCATCACACTGCTGCTGATGACTTCCTTTTCCCCATAGCTGCGAAACTGATGGAACAGAAATCTATATTTCTAATTTCCAGATAGGTGAGGATGAATTTAACCATCTGTTGTGGTGAACAGTTGGAGGCTGTTTCAATATTTGTTACATGTTTGCCTCTTTAGTATGCCGCTGGCTTCAGTACAATCAGGTCTGTGAAGCCCAGCGTGTTAGGATAGAAGGCAGAAAGGCTGATAAAATGTGTTCATGGGGATACAATACAAACTCACACATTCACAAAGGAGCAGGTCACAGAGCCTACCTGATCATCAGTGCATTATTACCACTATAAGCAAACAAAAATGACCCCAAGTTACTCTGGGGTTCTATCTTGCTAGAAATGGTGAGCATATTCAAAGGACTATGACAGGTGCATGCATCATTCAGACTGACAAACCAGTCGCTGTGGACACCAAAACCTTTCAGGCATCACAAAGACCCAGGTGCACACACACACAGAGGGCTTCATTGTTTTTGCATCAAACATTCTCACACAAACACACATACAGAGTTGAGAATCCATTACTGAGCCTTTATAATAATCCTGCAATCCCCCATAAGTATGCAGGTAGGAGGGCAAAGACTGGTATAGCTGGTACCTGTCTGTCAAATCACATCCCCAATAGTAACAGTGCAATGGAAGAGTATGGGGGATAATAGGCAAACATTATACTGCTTCACTCTATAGCTTGAGCTTGGGAACCAATTCAGACAAATATGCTCTTTGAAGTCGATGTAAGTCAGAGTAGGTGGCCAATACAATTTTGAATTCAGTTGATTCAAGAGGAGGGTATCACTTCTAATTCAAATGAGTGTTTCAACAAAGAGCATTGGGTTTTTCTGTTAGGGCCAAAGGCCCGGTAGACAACATTTCATTGAAAGGCATCTCATATTTTAAAGCTGGTGCAGGAGGAGCCAACAACACCGGGGTTGCATCCGAGATCGCATACTATGCACTACATACTCAATATGTGCACTTCGTTAAACATACTTGTGTGTGAATAAACAGTAGTATGTATCTTTTCGGACGCATGGAACTGTAATTACCACGTCACTTCCTGAGAATCTCCTTGCCGGTTGGAGACGCATAACCATGGTAACCCTTACCAACCTCATGTGACCAAAACGATTTGTGAGAATCATAAGGTCTGAACTTATTTCAAAAACTATATTACGCCGATAGCAAAGTGAAATGTTATACTTACACTTAAATTGAAGCATTATTGATGTTACAGAGCTCTCTGCCATTGTCTGTTATGATTGTTGCCATTAACACTGCATTGCATTGTGGGATATTTATGCCAGCATAGTGTCCAGTGTTTGCATACTGTAATATTTCACAGAAATAGTATGCAACTAGAAGTGGACTCGGAGAGCGCAGACCTCCGCCAAGGCAGGTTTCATGTACGTCGCTGCCCCCCCCCCAGATCGCCCCCAAAAGCTAATGGATTGTTCATTGTGCCACACCCCACCGCTCGAAAAAATTTCATTCAAATCCATCACAGACTTTTGGAGTTATCCTCCAAACGGACAAACCAACAAACAAACCAACCAACCAACCAACCAACAACCAACAAACAAACAAACCAACAAACAAACAAACCAACAAACAAACAAACCAACGCCGGTGAAAACATAACCTCCTTCCTATAGGCCTTCAGCCTTGGTGGAGGTAATTAGCATACTTATGGTTTCAAACTAAGGTTTCGGACATACTAGAAAATCTCACATACTTTTTTAGCGTACTAAATAGCATGTTAGTATGGAATTATGAACGCAACCCACTAGCACATACATGGCACAAACATGCTAGCACAACATAGAAGGAACTGGGAGTCAAAACCCTTTTTCTATTAAAAACGACAACTTAATGTGTGCCGTCTGCTTTCAATTACTGTACTTACAGACAGGAAACAGCATCGTTTGACAGTCAAGTGCTTTGTCCAGTTGAGCAAGGAGCCTATAGAATGAGATTCAGCAAGGAATATGAGTTAGCTCTGCTTTTCTTAACACTAAACAAATGAAAACAGAGTAGCTAGTTGCAACACCCATCGACCATGTTTTGCTAATAAATGACTTATAAATATTATAGCAGTGTGGCTGAATTACTATAAAAAATCTGATGGCTGAACTGCAGACTGGATGGTTGAAATACACAGATGAAAAAGTGGACTGAACAGCTAATAGACAGGGTAGTTTGTAACCTCACCTTTCTATTCCTGCCTCTTCAATGTCCTAATTGGCTGGATAAGCAAACTGACTGGCTGAGAAAGTGACTGGCTAGGTGTAAAATTAGCTGCTGTAAGATTGCGGGGCATGCTAAACTACAACCCGTCATGAGGAATGAAGGCCAGACAGTTAATGCTTTAGTGCCAAATGTTCTTATCAATACAAGCTAAAGGAGCCCCGAGTATAATTGCCCTGTTTATCAGTTCTATTACAGGCCTTCCAGAGGCATCAAGCGAGGGCAATAAATACACAGGTACTGTAGAGTTACAGTGTAATACCCCATCTCACTTGATAGATCTCTAATAAACAGTTCATCCCTCACAAAAAAGAATTATGCTATCTATTTCAATGTCTTCTAGAGTGCAACATCGCCCATACCAAAGCAATCACCAGGACAGCATGATGCACGCCGCTGTCAAAATCATTATTTATACCTCTTAGTTGTTTGAAGCGAATTTCACTGTTATATTTAACATTTAGGGCCTATGTGTTATATAAATGACAAGTCTTTACCTACACTTGCCAGTGATGAAATTACATGAATAATTTAAGAGAAAGTGATTCTGATAGCAAAAGAGCTATGTGAAATGAAATGTTTATTAGGTAATTTTCTTTACTGAAAACAGACGAAATATTAGCAGTTACATGGCTCACTGTGTGTACGGGTGTTGTGTAGTGGAGAGTCAACATTCAGTACTTCAAATAAGACATATTAGCAAATAATAAGTAATGCACAGATAGCAAAGGATTCTGAATCAATATTTACATCAGCCTGTCATTGCTTTACGCTCAGTGGCAAACTCAACATTGTAACTGAAAAGGGCTGCAAACAAAAACTTAGCACAAATGTTTTCAACAATTATATGATCCATAAATAGTGTTTAAGGTAAAACTGTCTTTATGAAAATCTGTCTACGCCAATTATGTAAATATGGTTGCACCACAGGCCAAAAAACGTTAATGGTTTCATTATAATGTGGATAAACAATATCTGCTCTTGACTGATTGATAGTATTGGTCGGAACAACAAACATCACCCAAATAACCTCTGCTATCTAGCAGCTGTTAGCAGCTAACATTATGGTAGCTAGTTTCATCATCTATATAATCTTAGAAACATACTACTACATTGTTAGAAGATATTTAGGTTACATTAGGTTAGAGAATAACTTGCTCAGCAGCAAACTGCTCTCTTATTCCTGTTGGCACTGGTTGCTGTGATTTATGTTTGACTCAGCAGCACTAACAGCTGGCTGCAGCCGACTGCTGTCTAGCAGTTATAGTTCTTGCTATAGGTCGACTGTCTAGCAAAGACTAGTCTGGCTAGCTGATATGAGAGCTCAAGAGTGAAGCGGTGTGACATGTGGGGCTTGACAATTCATGTTGTGAGCTTTGTAGAATTCTGTGCCTCTGTGGTTAAAATGACAGTATTTTCCGTGGCAAATGTGGTTGATGAGATAGCTAGCCTAATATTAGCTGCTGATTGTAGCTGGTTAGCAGAACTAAGTTAGAAGTTGTTTCATTTTTTATTTAACAATACATTACAATAGGCTATTGTGTTTTTACATTTCATACAAACATAAATGTCACGATGTAAGTTAGGTTAGTTGGCACATGTTTACACAAATAGTTATGTTAGCTTACTAAAATATTAGCCAAACAAAGCCATGGTTCAATACCTAGCCAACATCTGTATGTGGGGCCCATGTGGGTACTAAATGGGCTGAAAAATGGGCCCCAACTGGGCGACATACCCAAGACCCATCTTAGTCCCAGCTTTAGTTCCCAGTTTTATGTGGGTACTACATGGGGACTACATGGGCTGAAATATGGGTTGTAAGTGGGTTTGTCCACAGTTTCCATGTTGGCCCCATGCCAGTTACCCTTGTGGGTTTCATGCAGGAGTACACTGGGTGTTATATGGGCCCAATATGGGCAACGTAAACCAAAACCCATCTCTAATTTCCCATTAATGACCCACCTAGGACCCACATGGGGAGCCCACTTTGGGGAGCCCATGTGGGACCTATTTAGTTGACTCAACTGGGCCACATTTGCGTTGCCCATTCTGATACACTAATTTCCCATTAGTGACCCACCTAGAACCCACATTAGTTGACCCAAGTGGGCCCCAGATAAGATGCCCATTTTGGGCCCATACCCACTTGGTACCCAGGTACCCCCAGCATAACCCATGTGTGGCCAACGTAACCATGTTGGCTGGGTAGCTGGGCGTGTTTAGCGTTACTAGGTTACGTTATGACTTTAAGAAGAAAAGCTGTAGGCTATTTCTCTGCCAATGGGATGTATGCCAATACAGTAACTAACTTAAATTAGCAGGCTAGGCTACATTACATTGCACACCTCCACAGTAGCCTAATTATGGTGAAATTAGTACAGGTAACCTAACAAACTTACACCTGCCAAAAACAGCAGGTTTTCGCGGGTTCTCCCGGTTTCAACCCGTTCTCCCGTTGTGCCTCGGAGTGGTAATTTTTCCCGCTAATTCTCCTGATTTCACGGTGATATAGCTAGCTACAACTCAAATGTTTTTTTTCTCAGGTGTTTCAGTGTGGGATATGTGTTGTCAGATTAGATTGGAGGACAGAAAAATCTCCTTCACACATTATGCTTAATTTGTATAATGGAACCTGGCAACCCAGTCAGGAGCATGCGTTGTCTAAAGACCCCTGTCTGACACACTGAAAACGGATACAGTAGAGCCCGTGGTATTCAAGCCCTAGCCCGGCCCCAGCTCGACAAAGTCTGCAATTTTTCCAGCCCAAAATTGACACTAATCTCTTTAATAAGCTCTCACACTCCCTGATGCGCGCGCAAAAAAAAAAACACGCTGAGGCGCAGAGGCGTTTATGGGCACAATGAATGGAGAGAAGTTAAATCCTGCACTTTGACCTTTTGTAATGTAAAGTTGAGATGTTGACTTTTGATGATCCCTTTTTTGTTATCTTATTTTATTTTACTGCAGTGAGCTATGAATTTAAGACTAATTAAAAGTATTTTTACTTCTTTGGATTTATTCGATTCATCTGTCTCTAGTCATCCTATATGGGGGCAGGGGCATTGAGGGTAGGCCATTTGCTAATAACCCAGAAAATGTCACCCTTTTACACAGCCTAATGTTGGCAGGTATGTACACCTATGTTTTTTGTTGTTGTCTCTTTTACAGAAACACAGATCTGAAAAGATATCCATATCCAAGTTAAAATATCAAATGTGTGTGTTCTGTATCTTTGAGCAATCTTATGGACCTTTTTTTCATTTTAGAAAAGAAAGCAAGCTATCAATGGTTTGACTATAGTAAACTGGCTAAAGGCCTACAACTGAATCCCGCCAAGGTCTCTCTTTTCTGATGCGATAAAGAAAAACATTGCAGAGGATGAACTTATTTCGACACCGAGTGTCATTGTAGGAGTGACAGAGAAAATAGCTTAGAAACTGAGAGCTTAGTGATTGAAAAGAGAGGAGATGATAAAGTGAAGAGGACCACGGCCGCGATTAATATCATTTGCCGGTAAATCCAGGTTTCGCTGGTTTTCCAATCACAGATGAAGCTCGGAGCCAAAGCGGTGCTGCGATCTGGGACGCCTTCAAAATCCCCTAGCTCAGAAGTATTGTTATGTCTCTTGGGTATTATCTTACAAAGCCCATTATGCTGCAGAAACAAAAGAGGAGACACAGGCCCAGAACTGTAGTAACTCCAGTGCGCTTGCAAACATACACACACACACGACACACACTGACACATGCACGCATCATGGTTTAATCTTTACAAAGATATGTATCATCAGTACAAATCCCAGCGCGTCCCCCGGATTACTGATATGTGTGCATGCAGCTGTGCACCATTAAAAACAGATGTGACATCTTCATATCATAAATTCTCTGAGACAGATAATGTGAGTACAGCAAATTCAGCAATGTGTAAACAATGCATAAAAACGCCCAAACACTTACACCACATAACCCGCTGGAGCTTGTAATTTCTTGTGGATGTTCAGTGAATTAAGCCGGTGCAGTCATCATCACTGGTGCTGTCGGAGGCATATGCACTTGCTCATTCGGATGTGAGCGTGGTCTCCCATAATTTGGTTAAATGAGCACTCATGTTGCAATATAAATACACGCGCTGTGTACAAAATTGCAGATCATGCTGCTGTTCTGCAATTAAGATTTAACTGCTAGTCGCAGGCACCAACTGTGGTGAGAAAGAAGTCGCTCGCGTCTCTAATTTCCAGCCAAACACCGTCCAGATCAAGAGGCCATTTGAGAGTATGACATGCAATTCTTTAATGTAGAGAGCTTTTCAGAAATCACCTTATATAAATACAGTTGTATATGGAGTACTAACTGAGACGACTGAGGCTCCCAGTGAGGGAGTACATTCCTGCTCAAAATGACACAACCACGGCAACTGTTCAAAGATATTTCAAATCAAACTGCCACGAATCCTCATCTAAAAGCACAACTTATCTATGTTTTAGAGTCTAGTCAACATGTGAAAAGAGCCTCGGCTCACTGGAGACTAGGGAACTTTCCAAACCGTCTTGGCAGATCTGCTTTGTAACCTTACTAACTTTGTTGGCTGAGCCTCTGAGAGACTTAAGGTTTTTTGTAGGATTGCAAATCTGGGAAGGAACATACTCTTGAGGGTGTCATGCAGCACATGATCCAATCTGATGCTGATATTGTTGTCTGTCTTTTCCTTCTCTCTGGGTTGCTTTTACAGCTTTGAATAATACTGGTACTGATTCACAGCTTGGGTGACCTTGAGGCTCACAATGTCTTTTCATTTTTTTTTATTTTCTCAGCAGGTTTATAGTTGCACAGGAATAGTCAACCTGCAAAGTTAGCCACCCTGATTATCACCCCTCATTTTGTTTATTATTATGAATAAAACACACAATATGCTGTATTCTTTATCATGTTAATCATGTGTTTTCTCCCTTTTACTTTCCGCCTGTCCTTAATTGCACTTTGTTTTCTCTTATTTTCAATTTTTTAACAGTGGGCAGCTCCAGGGTCTGAAAAGTGAAGCCAATGCAGAAGTGCCTTAAACTTGCATTCTTTCTAACAGCCAGCAGGGGGCGACTCCTCTGGTTGTAAAAAGAAGACTGATTGTACAGAAGTCTATGATAAAATGAGCCTACTTCTCACTTGATTTATTACCTCAGTAAACATTGTAAACATGAGTTTATGGTCTCAATCGCTAGTTTCAAGTCTTCTTCAATACAGCATGATGTTCATTTAGTAAATTATGGTCCCATTTAGAGTCAAATACACCATTAAGCAGGGGATGCTCTAGGGTGTGGCTACCTTGTGATCGACAGTTCATGAAAGTTAATTGTAATACTTTCTCCTAAACAATGTCTTATTCAGCGTTCGGTTGTACTTAGCTCCACCCTCTCGTGTCACTTGTGGTTGCAAAAAAACAATATGGCGACGGCCAAAAACAAAGATGGCAGCGTCCAAAATGGCGAACTCGAGGCTTCAAAACCGTAGTCCACAAACCAATGGGTGACGTCACGGTGGCTACTTCGACTTCTTATATACAGTCTATGGTTTTTAGAGATGTTTTTTAGACGAGGTAAGGTAAGACAAAGTACAAGAAAGTAAAAAGGCAATTGTTCCTGTGTATGGCTCCCCGGAGCAGCTGGTGTTGGTGTTTGAACCTCTCCAGCGCTATATCTACACTAAAATGTGTAATGTTCTTTCAATTGAAAATTGGGTTCTTAGCATACTTTTTTTTCTAATAGTGCAGACAGTCCCAAAGCAAGTACTAATGGGGAGATTAGGAATATATTAAACAGTCGAACAAACCCACACAAAAAGCACACAGTCTTTCTCCCCATTTTCCCATGTTACCCCGTTCTCGTTCTCATTCATCACCTCTCTTCCTTCTTTATTATTCTGTGAACAATCCAGTTAGTTGAATGGATAAATTAGTTGGTTTATTCCCTATTTCATGCTGTCTTATACTTAAACAACATATTGCACTTCTTCCTTTTTTCTGCCTGGTAAATCATCCCAGCTTATTATTTATGTCCTGTATAAATAGTCAAATAAGTAACTTCAATGTGAGTTAAACAAGGTGGCTTTCATATACATTCTTTACAGCTGAACTGCACATCATACTGTTAGTATTATGTTTTTGGCATGGTGACAGGAATACTAAATAGGGAAGGAAAATATCAGTTTATAGTGCACTTTAGATCTTTGATTTATCCAGCATATAACATCAGTGATATTCTCATCAGAAAAAAGCAGCATATTGTCTGATACCTGATGAGTTGAATTTATGCCATTTAATGAACATGAACCCCACTACCCTTTGTTAAGTGCCAATTTATTATCCTGCTCACATGTTTTTGCAATTTCCTGTGAGATGAAAATTTACATGATAAATTCAATCAAATAAATTATTTTAGGGTATTTTAGGGTTCACTGTATTACTGTAGATGACAACATCAGACCCCATTTGATCAAATAGTGACAATACAAATGCAAGTTCAGAATTCACAACAAAACGCCAGTTTCTCATCATAAAAATAAGCTCATTAAAAAAGTTTCACATGTGTACCAGCTCTTCCTACATTAAATACTAATGGATAAAACCGTTTGCAATTTGTTCACAGATGTTTATATACATTCGCTTAATATTAACCAATGACTTTGTAATCATGCGCGACATATAGACATGATATTTTGATAATTCATTAAAACATATATATAAAGAAGCAGTTTTAATACCAAACATCTTCTGAATCGTATCTTTTGAATAAACAAATTTATCTTGTGGATATTTGGGGCATACTCTGAGTCAACGATTAAAATATAAATTTTGGTTGGAAATGGGGAATGTGGCCATGGTCTGCCATGATTAACAGGAAATATCATTTTGCTTCTGACGCAGGAAATCTGCCGAAATGGCAGATGCTTGTACGATTAGAAGCATAACTAGTGGAACTAGTTAAGTTGGTCACAGTATCATTCTCAAATTGCTACTTAGTTGAAATAAATTGATCAGTTTAGCGTGAATAAACAAATTGAAAAACTAGAAATGGTTGCTACTGTATACAGCTGATCTTAAAATGCTAACATTGCTTTGACATTTTTTGGTTACATTTTGTTTGTGAAGAGCTGATTTAGTTTGTCCAGAGAGCGTGGCTGCAAGTACACACACAAAGCTGGTGAGACCTTTACATTTTAAGTTGGGAAAGTCAGAAGCAGGAGGAAAACTAGCAGTGGTTGAATAGAAGAAGAAATTATGGGCCATGCTCTTTCACCCGGGCTTAAATTGGACAGTGGAATAAACCTAAATACGTCATCACTATGACTCAACATGGCACCTCAGTGGTCATTAAGCAGACAAATGATGGTCTGGGAGCAGAGCTGAGGCGCTTGGAAATGTTGCAGGTTGTTGCAAAAGAAAGAAGCACAAACATCCTCCATCCATTTTCCATCCAGGTTACACCGGAGTCTATCCCAGCATGCATTGGGCTACCAGATGAAGACAGAAAAACACATGTGTACCTACAGGGAACTTCACAATATCTAATCTGGATGTCTTTGGACTGTGGAAAGAAAATGGATCCCTAGTAGGAAACACACTAGCACATGGAAATAACATGTAAACTCCAACTTCTCTTGATGTAAGGCCACAATTCTAACCTCTGACCCACTGTGAACCACAGATAGAGACAGAGGGATCATCAAATGGCATATGAATAACACACCAATTTCTTAAGTCGTGTGCGTTTAGGCCTTTACACACCAGGGGCGTGACAAAATACCCGCCTATAAATATTAGGGCTTTTATTGTGAAATGTTAGAACAGAAGGAGTGGATCTGGTCTGTGCTGCCTTATTCAAGGTTGAAAGTTTGCCATCTTGGTTCAGACTACAGAGCCTCCATGTTGCTGTTTTATAATCCTTATAAATTTAGTCGCAACTCAGCCCGTTCTGCACAACGTGATTGGTTGGCACCTTTATTTGCGGCGCAAAAGCTAAAAAAATTGTCCTTCCTCTGAAAAAAATGACGTTGCTTTTTTTGCCACGTAATATTTATATAGTGTAATATATATGACAAAAACAACTGTTTGAAAAAAAATATTGACATACGAATTGTTGTTGTTCGTGTTTTCGCTGTTCCCATTAGGGGTCGCCATAGCAGATCATTGATCCGCACATCGATGATTGATTGGCATACGTTTTACGCTGGATGCCCTTCCTGACGGGGGGATACATGTTTTTGGTGGTGGGAGGAAACCGGAGAACCCAGAGGAAACCACGGGAGAACATTGAACTCCACACAGAAAGGCCCTGCCCAGACCTTGTATATATATATATATATATATATATATATATATATATATATGTGTAAATAGGCCTTTATCAATATGCATTTTTTGCACTACGCATGTCATTTCACGTCACAGCAATAAACACTGACAGAAAGTGCTCCGGAAGTCAGGCGACATAGTAAATTATATAGAGTGAGAGAGTCTGTGTCAGGCAGAGGTCAGAGTGGATGGGTGGGTAAAACAAACACACGACAAAATGTCCCACAATACACATCAATTTCCATTAATTTCATTTAATTTTGGTGACTTTTCAGTCAGCTCATGTAGCATTGATTTTTCACACAGCCACTCCAGACACCAAACGTTCACAGCACAATTAGAGCATGGAGATACCATTGAATAAGTGATATTTGAGTTTTAGACAAGTTTCTCATTGTCTGCTTCCAAGGGAGCCATGAGGATTATGTCAAAGTTTCACGACTCCTTAACAATACAGCTTTTTTTCACACCCTCTTGGGTACATGTCTGGGGGAATTCGGTTCCATTATGAGCCATTGTGGAGATTAAGCTTTTCCTATTGAAAGGAAAAAATGAGTTATAACTCAGCATTATCAGCTATTTGTCTGGGATGTTGAGCTGCAGGCTTTGTTGTCCAGCACAGACAGCTCAGCTGATGGATTCCTGACCATAATCTGTGATGTAGGGTGATAACTCAAGTAGACTGACCCCAGTGCATGTTGGTACCTTCACACAGAGAAGCCTGAAGGGCTGCCGCAGGGTAAAGGGCTCTATAAATGATTGCTCTTTTAAAAAAAAAAAATATGTACAGTGTGCCTTCTAAAGGCAGTAAATTATATTTATTTGAAGCTCAAATTGGTTGAGCAATGCATGCTAAAGTTCCTAAATTTTTACCCAAGGGAAGAAACTTTTGAATGTTTCAGCATGGAGGCTGTACTCTTAATGCGTCTGATGTATCTGTGTATGTATATGCACGTATCTGTGAGCATGTCGGTGTGTGTGTGTGTGTGTAAGCAAAAGCTAAGACCGTTGGTTAAGACTGTACAACTATCCCCAAGACTGTGCTCTCAATACATAATTCAGCAAAGCACATAAAAACTTAAACATTTTCATCCTTTTTTTGGGTGTTTGTGTATGTGTGCTAGTGGGTGGCAGTTAAGAGGGAAGAGCATTAAGGAGTATTTTATAAAACCATGCCATGCTCTCATACTGAAACTATTCAATCATCCGCCCCCTTTCCCACAGAGAGAAACTCCACCGCACAATCAAACTTGTAATTTTTGCATCACATCATACTTTGCAAGGGGCTCATTTTCTAATGCCAGACAGAGGTTTGCTCCAACGGCTTCGGTATCGCTTTAACAACAATTATTTAAGGATGCCGTTTCCATTATGCCTCTGCAAGGTGCCAAAAGCATCACGTTGGAAAACAACTTAGTTCCACTCCCAGGGAGTCCCTAAAAGGGCTATAATAAGAGTTATTACTTTGCCCGGAGGATGTGATATCCGCGCAGACCACAGGCACATTTCCTAAAGCTGCCACTTACCACACACCTGCTGTTCTCTGTCAGTCCAGATACAATGAAACCGTTAGAACAGTGCAAGAGTTAGTATAATATTGTAACTCTACATTATGCAAATACTTCTTATAATGTTACCAGTAGTATTCATCATCTCCCTTTTTCAAAGCTGTAGAGCAGAAAGGGGAAAAGAGCCACAATTGCAGTCTGTAGAACAATAGACATGTTTGCTATATTATGACATTTATATAAATCAGTCAATGCTGTAACAAATTATGTGACACTATACAATATATTTCACTTTACATCAATGACTTATGACATTATGACTTCTATAAACGTTTACTCATTATTTTTTTTAATTGGCACGTATTAGGCGCTCTGACAAACCACACAAAGAAAACATTACTTTATGTTATTGCAATCAGTTCCATGTTACACACCAAATGCCATTACACCAGAGCTATTCATTAGCCACAAGATTAAAGTCCTGCCAGAGTGAGATGAGAGTGAGAAAGAGCAAGAGAGAGAGAGAGAGAGAGAGAGAGAGAGAGAGAGAGAGAGAGAAAGGATAGAAGAGAGACAAAGACAAAGAAAAGTATCCAAAGCCTGTATTAGCCACTCGCAGGAGCCAGCTGTCTGTTGCTAGGCTGCATTACCAGACACTGAATGAAAAGCTTCGGGAGTCTAATTTTGACAAAATTATACAAATTCTGCATCGACGTCTGCTCATTCATCCATTGTCTTATCCGTTCATTCCTACTCAGGGTCACAAGGTGCTGGAGCCTGTCCCAGCGTAGATTGCTACAGAAGGCTGGAAAACACCCTTGACAAGTTGCCAGTTCACAGATGGACTGACATAGATAGGCACTCACTTCGCTCGCATTCACATCTATGGATGTTCTGTAGTCTCTAATCAACCTAACATGCATGGATTTGAACTATGGCAGTTTAACTGGGGCAGCTGGAGGAAACCCAGGAGTGTGGATTGCTCTGGCTCTGAGCACCACTTCTGACTACTGAGCCACATTGCTCATGCAGGCTGTTCTCATACACCATTCGTATAGCTATACCTACGAAAAATTAATGGATAGTGATTTGTATATATCCCACAAAATCAATCTGTAAGTATGTAATTGTGGGCTGTGGCACAGTGGTTAGCACTGTTGCCAAACAGCAAGAGGGTCAGAGGTAAGGTTAATTAGGTTAATTGTTGACTCTAAATTGTCAGTAGGTGTGGATGGTTGTCTGTCTCTATGTGTAAGCCCTGTGATAGTCTGGCGACCCAATGTCAGCGGGATCGGCTCCAGCCCCCCTGCGACCCTGAATAGGATAAGCGGTTACAGATGATGGATGGATGTATGTAATTGTGAAAAAGGAAGTATAAAGATCGAGAAACGCAGCGTAGGGTGGAAGTCGGGGAGGATGGGTTGGTCAAAAAACACTGTTTTTTTGCTCAGGAGGCCGGTGTTTGTATCCCATGTAAAACCAGAAGTCAATGTTGATTAATATGTCACCTAACTTCTGTACTTAAGTTACAGCACTTCTGGTGTTATTTTAACCAAAACCGCGATCTTTTCCTAAACGTCCTAAAGTAATTTTGTTGCCTAAACCTAACTAAGGTGATCTTTTTTCCAAACCTAAGTAGTTTTATTTTGAAAAGACTGGAGCAGAAATTGACACATGCATCACATGTTGCTGGACATTTGTAGGAAAACGCATTAAAAAGAGAAATAACTTTTTTTTTTAAAAGTTAACTTTTATTAGATTCGTCACATACAGGTACACACATGACATTTGACCTCTGCATTTAATCCATCCTAAGGAGCAGTGAGCTGCTTGGGTTAAGTGTCTCCCAAGGACACTTTGACACGTAGACAGTACAGGAACCAGGGATCGAACTGCCGGCTTTGCGGTTGAAAGACGACTAGCTACAGCCCCCCATTTCTTAAGAAATCATACAAACCATTGTATGAGGAAACGTTGCAATGCTGCACTTTTGTTTATACTGTATGAATTTAAAACAATTGCTCACAAGGGAAACATTTGGATACAGAAATTACAGAAAATGCTCAATTGTTCTCAGTATTCATAAAATATGAGTGTATTTTCAGTCACAAAGGCAAAAGATCCGGAATTCATGCCACGTTATCTTTTGAAAACAATTCAGCTTTAAACTTACTGAACCAAATTAACTCATTAAATAGGCTTATTATAATAATGAAGTTTTACATGGTCTAGTTTGCAAGCCATAGACTACAGAGAGAGTAAAAGAGAGAGATGCCTTTTTTCTATTATGGCTGTACCTGAGCCGCTTTGTAGGTCTTTGAAACTGACAGCCCGTCATAAATCTAATTTCAGGGACACTCATTGTCAATGAACATCTTCAGTCTGCAAAAATGTCACCTTATACTGCCAGTAGATAATCGGATATGAGACAAGAGCTGAAAAAACACGAGCTTCCCCTGTCAAACAGAATGAAACTCATATTTACTGGCATCGCAGTCACTCGCCAAACAGAGGATGAAATCAACTACTATTGAGCGTAGACTGTTTACTTATTAAAATGACCCTAAAACCTCCTCTCACACTGGGTTGCATGCATAAATCTGAGGAGAGCAAACAAAACAATATGATAATAACTTATTCTTCTTCACATCACCTCTAATCCTTTGTGCATTTTAATCTCTTGCAAACAAAAAAATCCCCTCACGTCCGTGTGTGCAAATGCGTGCGTACTTGTGTGTATGTGTGTGTTGAAACGCTGCGTTTGTGCGACTGAATACACATCAAATATTTCAGCCTTAAAAAAAACGTGGATGACTTTCCCTACCTTGGCAGCCTTCATCCCTCCAAAGCTGACACTGATGCAGAAATACACCACCGCATAAGCTCTGCCAGTGGGGTTATGCCAGACTCCGAGGAAGAGTCTATGTGAACCGTGACATCCAGGTGAAGAACTGCCTGTTTACAAAGCAGTTGTTCTTCCCACTCCGGTGCAGGAGGCACAAACCTGGACCGGCAGAGCGGCTACATGACTATACCTGGAACCCGTCGCTAGAGATGGAAGCCTGCCTCCAGGAAATCATGCACATTAGGCTCAATGATACAGGAACAAACAGCAGCACACTAGGAGAACTGGACATGAAATACCTTTCTTTAGCGTGTTGTGCAATCACAATGGCTTATCGTCCTATCCTAAAGCAAATCCTGTTATTCTCAGCTATGTACAAGGAGTGCAGAATTCTGTATCACAGGAAACGTTGGATCAGATCATGATTTTAAAACACCATGAACATTCACGTAACGTATGTGTGATCTCAAATCACCGATGCATGCTTAACTACCATGCTAAGAGTGAACGCAACTAGAATCATGATGCTTTTTAATATATAAATATACTTCATTTCTTTTTTTCATGTCAGTGCAGATGTGGAAATATATGTCCATATCTCAGAAACTGCAGTAGTCTGCCTGCCTACAAGTCCATACTCCAATTCACTGTCCGAGAGCCCTTTGATTTATTTAATTTACTGTAGATTTGAAAGCATGTATTCAGATTTTGTTTGAACTCTCCATTCAGTAGTGCTCCTTTCTTTGGCTTCAAATGACTCTATCCCATACGTATCAACAGATTTTACTGCATCATTAGGACAGCAGCTGTCTGAATCTTGTTAGTGTCCATTTTCTCCTCTTGTTGCTTCGTTCTTAGTTGGTTTGGTTTGGTAGTGAATGATAGTATTATGGTACTTGTAACCTTTAAAAATGTGAATCGAACCAGTTCAAGGTCCTCACTGTTTTCTTGGTTTTAAAAAAATGAATAAACCGTAGAGCTGCTTTCATTTTAATAAAATCATCATATACTCACTAACATGCCGCATGAACATAAAAAAATATGGTAGGAATTTAGTATCTGTCTAACTGGACTGAGAAATAATTAAATTTGTCTATGACTTACTGTAGCTGATATAGAATCAGATGACAATTTTTACATCAGTGTATCCTAAATATGAAGCCAGACTGTGTCATGATAAGACTTTTTAGGCTTTCCACATGTCATTTATGTGCCACAGGCTCAACGTTTTTTTCACGTCATTAAAAGCCACGTCATTACCATCAAACGGACGTGGTTATGTTTAGGCAAAGAAAATTACGATAACGGCCGCAGTTAGGTTTAGCCAACAAAACTACTTCATTATTTTTAGGAAAAACATCATGGTTGGGATTAAAATAACTACATAAACTAAGTAAAATATGCATGTAAACAACGTAACACAAGTACGGAGAACACGTCACAAACGTCACTAACGTAACTTCAACATAACTCGACAACACTTTGGGACACAAACACCGGTCTCCTGGTTGAAAGTGCTGTGTTTGTTGGACCCATCCTCCTCCCTTCCTGCCTGCCAAGAGCAGTTTTTCTCAATTTTTATGCTACATCATTAGCTCTGAGTTTAGCATATTCACACGAATGCGTTTGCATTGCAGTCAGTAGGCCTACAGAGTACATGGTATACACATGACACACCTAAAGCAATAAAGGCGTTGTTATTGCACACAAAATTACTTTATAATATTTTATCATTCATACGCCATTTGGTGAGACCAGGCTGCCCTAGTAGTTCCAGTAAGTTAGTTCTTATGAAAAAATAAGAACTTTTATTTTTTTTTATTTTCTTTTACACGTCTGTTTGTGTACAGATCAAACAAATTATATATAATTTGTAATTTCTTTGGCTGTTCCCCCCTGCTTCCAGTCCGTACACTAAGCTAAACTAAGTTTCTCGCCTACTGGCTGTAGCTTCAAATTTAGCGTACAGACATGAAAGTGAGATCAGTCTTCTCTCGACAAGAAAGCAAACATACGATTATCTCCAAAAATGTGTAAATATTCTTTATAAATTGAATGATGGCAAAACATGCAGGCTGTTCTCATACACCGCTCATAGGTATATCTACTCAAAGTAATGCACTGTAAGTCGTATATATCCCACAAATTAAATTTGTACGTAATCCACGTAATGGTGAACCAGGAAGTATAAAGAGCGACAAACGCTGCGTAGGGAGGAGGTCGGGGTGGATGGGCGGGTAAAAAAAAACTGACTTTCGCCCAGGAGACCGATGTTCGTACCCCATGGGAAACCAGAAGTCAATATTGATTTATTGTCACGTAACTTCCGTACTTAAGTTACGCCACTTCCAGTGCTTTTTTTTTTTAACTAAAACCACAACCTTTTCCTAACCAAGTAGTTTTATTTCCTGAACCTAACCAAGTTGTTTCCTTTGAAGATGCAAGTGTATTTTGAAAAGACTGTTTGCATGTAATGAGCGGAAATTGACACATGTTGCTGGACATTCGGGGGAAAACCCGAAAAATTAGGAATACGTTTTCGTAACCGTTGTATGAGGATACATTGAAACATGACCATTGATAATTTGAACAGCATAGCAGACCCCAGGAACGAGTTCTAGCTAGCTTGCTCAGACACAGGCTCACAGCAATGTAACCTCTAACACTGCTGCAACAATGGCAAAAAAAAACTGTATTAGAAGCCTGTTTCATCACAAGTAAAAAGCATCAAAAAAACTACCGGAGTGTCCTCAGAAAAGCCACAGTCCTCCAAAATTGTTGGATCAAAGTGTTGCCTGTAACCCTCTCCTTGAAATTAGGTGCAAACAGGGCTGGAAAATCCACCATGGAGCCTGTCCACACAGCCCTCAGCTCTCTATCTCCTCCTACCCAGCGATTCCATCACAGAGCTCAAGAGTTAATGCGGTTGATGCAGTCCCTGCCCAGAGGGGGTAATGAAGTGACTAAGGGCTGACCGGCCCTGACCGGTGACAAGACAGCAGGTGTGAGCGGTCAGGAGTGTGACTGTGAAAATGTGTGTGTGTTTGAGATAGAGAGAGAGAGAGTGTACACTAAGCTGGCTGAGAATGAACCAGGCACCCTAACCACAGGTCCAGATCAATTAGTTGGCCTAATCGGTCCCTTCTCTGTCAGCCATAAATACCCCCTGGTTTACCCCTGTATCTGTCATCTTTACTGCCACACCGCTATCATCTATCAGCCTCTCTCTTTTTTTCTTTCTCTTTCTCCTTTTCTCTCTCTCTCTCTCCTTTTTTTCTCGCTCTCCCTCTGTCTATCCGAGCCATCTCTCCTTTTCTTTACACACTACATTTATGCTCCAGCTTGGTAAACGGTAATCAATGTCTCACAACGGTGGACTGCTTCATCTAAACGATTTTTCAGGAGGGGTGTGTGTGTGTGAGAGAGAGAAAGAGAGGAGAGACAGAGTGACAGATAGAACTTTTACTGTATGCACACACACACACATCAGTATTAACAAAGTTTTGCATGTAAAAGCTTCTATGTGTGTGTATTTATGATTTGTGTGGGTGTCTGTGTGTGTGTGTGTGTGTGGAAAATGTGTGAAAATGCCTGCCTGGAATTGGCACTGACTCCAGAAGCTCACAGTAATGCATTCACTTTTGGTACATAAATCACAATCAGCCCATTCTGCCATCTGGGTTACTGCTACATGGCCCTTGTAATGTACACCCTGGTTAGACCACCGGCTGAATAAATGAGTCTAGGATACAAAGCAGATACGTGTCTGTAATGGACAGTAAGGCGGCAAATGTATTCCCCCTTTTTTTTTTTCTGGCAGAGAATATATGATATATTATATTCCGTATCAGCTACCAGTTAAGCGATGTGTATGTGTGCACATATGTGAGTCTGTGCGTATCTGTCAATCAGATGATCTTAAAAATGTTTTTATAGAGCCTCATAACAAAAAACACAATGCTTACTGTGACTGCAGTTCAGATGGGTTTAGTAAATAAAAAAGATATATCAGTAAAAGACCACAACCACCACAATCTGAGGCATTTACACAATGGCACAAATCTAAAAAGCACCCTGAATAATGTTAAATATAATGACTGCATACTTGACTTTTTTTAATTGTTACATTTTAAACTGTTCTGGAAGATCTTTAGATATTTTTACTTCATAAAAAAAACAATACAGTTTACTGAATGGAAATCATCCTAAGTTGTTTCATTAGATTGATTGCATTGCTTATCAGACCTGATGTTTTGCTGATCTCGACGCCAACCAATTTTCATTCTGTATTGTAACATGCAATAATCTATTTTCACAAACACAGGGTCAGTAAAGGTCACGGTCCTCAGCCAGAGGTCCGGCCTCTTTGACAGATTCCTGT
The DNA here is from genome assembly GCA_916700685.1 of Adelosebastes latens. Classification (NCBI taxonomy): domain Eukaryota; kingdom Metazoa; phylum Chordata; class Actinopteri; order Perciformes; family Sebastidae; genus Adelosebastes; species Adelosebastes latens. The sequence goes on along the minus strand of CAKAKR010063835.1, from coordinate 30,596 downwards.
ACAGATCAGCATCTAATTGGAAAATTAAAGCGATTGATTGGCTATTGGGACTAGAGGCATTTCTCTCACTTTCACAAACACCAATTAGCTCAGGATAAATGATAAACTGAGGCGGTCTCACAAACAAACACAGTTACCCATGTACACACACACACACACACACACACAAGTACGTGCCGATACACGCGGTCAAGAACACCCTGAAGGAGTAAACTTGAGCATTTCTAACCTCAGCCAAGGTCACTTGGTAATATCTAAGCTTAAAGTGTACCGTAACCCCACGGTCACAAATCATATTCTGCGATATGAAGCGCATACATACAAGTCCTGCTGTCGGGGAATAGGCTGTATTTCATCCAGATACCACAGAAATGAAGTGTCTGCCTGCCTTAACGCAAAACAAATATGAAGTTGGATGGAATGAAATTGATCTTTCTTGTGTGTTGTGATGTATGTATGACAGTACAGCGTATTTTGAGATTGCAGAAAAGCTAAATCACGACACAATGAAGCTTTTTCTCTCTAATGAGCTGCCATTCGTCCGTCCCATCAGTGACTATATATATGAGTAAGACAAACGACATTGCAGTAAATTTAAATGTCATCATGTCTACAAATAATTTGCACAGTTGCTTTATATAAATCAACTTAAAAAGAAATTGAAGGTAACAAATCACAATAAAAAGCTTGTGGATTGGGAGGGAGAGAATTCAAACAGGAAAAGCATGTTGCACAAAATTTGGATCATGTCCAGCAAAAATGCGTTTAAACAAACAGGATATAAATAGCTGCTGCTGATGCTAATTTGATCTGTGGATATCCATTAGATCCACGTGGAGATTAAAAATGATTAAAATACTAAATATAAATAAGTAATTGATGGTGGTATGAATATGTACACAGCAGTGATGAACATAATTAAAAAAAAAGAAAAATAAGGTTATTATTTGCAACCTTTGTTCTCTTTAATCTACAACAATTGAATGATTATCCCAAAGCCGGATAAACACGATTTCAATATATTGTTTCCTGATAAAAAAAACTGTTTTGATGGTATAGTGTGCTTTTTAAGTCTGCATCCAGTCATTCAACAGCATGGCTTTTTTAGTGCACAGTGGCACACATCCAACTTCCCCCAAATGCATCCTGTTGGCGCATCAAGTGGCTGCAGTCCTCAGAAACGCATCCCACTGTGCAGTCACATTACACCCCTGTAATTTAATTTAGGGAAAGTCTGCAGTGATGTTGCGATAATAATTCAGCTGGCACTGCATATATACACACACTATATATATATACAGTATACATACTCTTGATCACAGCCGAAATGCATGCATGCGCACTGCCCAATCTTACTGGTGGAGATTTCACTGAAATGTTGCCATTTAATAAAATGCAATGCGATGCAATTATCAATATGCAGACATATCACAGCTCGTGTAACCCGTCAGACACCATGTCCCACAAAACCTGGTACAATTAGCCTTAAATAATTTATTATGATCGGAATCACGAGCCGTTCTCGTGCGCAACGCTCATTAAACCCTCCGTTAATTGTGTTCCAGGTGGCAACAAGTTGTGATGTTCAGCCTTTAAGTAAAGATAAAAAAAAGACTCAATGAAATGCAAAAAGGTATAGTACCATTCCTCTTCATACAAACACAACTCAGTGTGTGTGCATTTATGCAATTTATTTCTAGTGCAAGCTTGCACACAAAACTCCTATACAGTGCAATGTCGAAAGGCATCATGCAAGTCCGGTGGAGTCCTTGCCACGGCACAATGAACTTTCCTATTAAATTAAACCCCCCTAAAAGTCCTACCTTTTGTTATCGTAGCAGCGGAAACAAAATGCCTTGACAAGTTGCAGTGTGGGATCCGGTGGTGGTGACGGCTATAGATTCAACTTCCTCCCGGAATGAAAGGTGTACGATCCTCTGTGTGATAATAAACCAGAGGGATGGATGGAGAGACGCTCTCTGAGCTGTGCGCCCTCTTGTCTGTCTGCCACCGCGCTGCGCGTCTGTAGAGTCTCTCCGTTCAGAGAGGAGAGAGGAAGCGCATTCAGAGGGAGACTGACGGCCAAGCCGCTCTCGGCACGGCACGGCACGGCACGGTGTGGAAAGCCCCTGGTGGTGATTGAGGGAACTATACAGATAATGAAGAAGTGGAGGAGAGAGAGAGAGAGAGAGAGAGAAAGAGAGAGAAGCAGCATGGTGATCATCGGAGCCACCAATAGAAATAAAAAGTAATCCAGTCAACAGACTAAAAGGGACTGTGTACATTTGTTTGTGTCTTCTGAAAGAAAAACAAAAACATGAGAATGCTGAAACACAAACTGAATCCTTAAGTTTCGGAGCTAAAGGCCAAACAAAAAAAAAAGTTGCCACACTTGCATCTGCCTTGTTTTCAAATTTATTATTATTCACTTGTAGTCCTTAACTCCATAACTGTACTCCTCAGTCAAGTCTCCACCAAAGTGTGGATTTGTTATTTTCTGTGGAGTGTATGTTAATAGTTCAATCATCGATTAGAGTGTACATTACCAAGCAACTGTGAATAAAAAACAAAAAATCTGGTTCTCTCTATAGGTTCCATGGTGGAGAGGAGGTCGTGTTGCTCTGGCTTTATCTATCTGGTGTGGAGAGGAGGTCGTGTTGCTCTGGCTCTATCTATCTGGTGTGGAGAGGAGGTCGCGTTGCTCTGGCTTTATCTATTTGGCGTGGAGAGGAGGTTGTGTTGCTCTGGCTTTATCTATCTGGTGTGGAGAGGAGGTCGTGTTGCTCTGGCTTTATCTATTTGGCATGGAGAGGAGGTCGTGTTGCTCTGGCTTTATCTATCTGGTGTGGAGAGGAGGTTGTGTTGCTCTGGCTCTATCTATCATGTGTGGAAAGGAAGTCATGTTGCTCTGGCTTCATCTATTTGGCATGGAGAGGAGGTCGTGTTGCTCTGGCTCTATCTGTCATGTGTGCAGAGGAGGTTGTGTTGCTCTGGCTTCATCTATTTGGCATGGAGAGGAGGTCGTTTTGCTCTGGCTCTATCTGTTTGGCGGCGCCGGGAAGCTGGTTGACATGACATCCTCCAGGATCCACCTTCTCATATTATGTTCACATTATATGTATTATTTTTGGTCATATGGATTGTCTATGTTGTATTTTCATTATGTTGTTACTCTGTACACACGAAATCTATTGCACGTCTGTCTATCATTGTATCAACAGATTGTAATGACCCCCTGAGGAAAATTTGTGATTTGTGATTTTGGGCTATACAAATAAAATTGACTTGACTTGACTAGAGGGGCCACCGTGGTTCTCAGCTGCAGTAGAGAAATGCAGTACGAAAGGTGCTGTACAAGGCAAAGCAAGGTAAGTGTATTGCACATTTCATACACATAGGCAGCTCAAATAAAAGAAAGGGTAAGATAAATCAAAGTGCATAAAACTTCTTTGTAGATAAAGAAGTTTAAAGAAGACACGGACACAACGGAGTGTGCTGAAGTCCGGAGGTGGTATGCAGATGTATATTCTTTGGGTATTGGACAAGGTGAAAATGTCAAGTACGTCTGCTTCTTTGAAGCGGTTCACCTATTAATCCGTGTGTGTGTGTGAGAAATATGCATAATAGAGTGAGGGACAAGAGACAAGAATGTGACAGAGGGAGAGAGAGAGACACACTGACACACAAAGAGAGAGGGAGAGGGCGATGTGTCTGCTGCAGATTACCCACCATCACAAGCAGCTGGAGAATCTCTCAGAGGCTCAGTCAGCAGGGTTAGGGAGGTTAGGAAGCTGATGTACCAACAACGGTTTTTAAAAGCCACCGTGCAGAGGCTGTTCACAGAGAGGTGCTGAACAGAGGAGGAGAGGCTCAGAGAGAGAGAGAGAGGAGGAGGTGGGAGAGGAGGGAGTCAGAGGGTGAGAGCGAAAGTGAGAACGAAATGTAATGTTCCCAAGTAAAGACTTATTTGACACTTTGACACACTTATTAGACACTTATTTGCCTATTTCAACCCAGTCTCACGGGAAGGCATAAAGATAGCATGACATTACACGGACATTCCGCGTGTCATGAGGATGCATTTTAGTCTTTTCGCGCGTCATTTGTACGCCACGCAACAAAAATACGGTAGCGTCCGCAGTTAGGTTTAAGCAACAAAACCACTTAGTTAGGTTTAGGAAAAATATCATGGTTGGGCTTAAAATAAGTATGTAACTAAGTGAAATACGTATGGAAACAACATAACATAATCAATCAATCAATCAACATTTATTTGTATAACCCTTTACAATTACCAAAGGTACCCAAAGTGCTTTACATTAACATCAAGAAATAACAGGAATAAAAACATAACATATCATAAAATCATAAAAAGGTACATAAAAAGCACAGGAAAAATGTCACAGCGCTACTAGGTATTAAAAGCCAATCTAAATTAAAAAAATTATTACGGAAAACAGTTACATTGGACTTGGAGTAGAGACTACATTGCGTACAAATGGCCTGTCAAATGTAAGAAAGGTGTTTGTATTGCACGCTAAATGCCTTGCTCATTATCTTGGCAGTCATATGCCTTTTCGTGAGAACGGGCTGAATATTTGGATTTCTGCCTCAAGTTGTTTTATAGGACCAGTGTGTACATTGGGAACATTTCAGGGGATCTATTAGCAGAAATGGAACATAATATTCATAACTATTTTTTCATTAGTGTATAATCACCTGAAACTAAGAATCGTTGTGTTTTCGTTAGCTTAGAATGAGCCCTTCATATCGAGATAGCGAGCGGGTTCGCCATGTTGCTCCGCTCTGTTTGTTTCTGAGTTCTGTTGCTCCTAAAGTAGTGTTATTATTGTAAGGACTGCCTCTGCATCTTTGGAAAGGGAGGAGTGAGCGGAGGGGATTTCTGCATCTCTTTTCTAGCTCACAAATACTGCTACTAATTGACATTTTTACCTGATATAATTTTCCGCAGTGCTACAGTTCCCTTCAGAGTTACAGTTCTTTTCCATTAGGTGTTCAACTTAATTTGTCTACCTCCTCTGAAGAGCCCGTCAACATTAATATTTTTTCATACATCCAGCCATAGCTGAAGCACTTGGTTTGTTTGAAAATCACTTGTCACTCATATTGAAACTCTGTGAAAAGGACAGAATTGAATTAATTTGATGTACATATTTAAGCAAAAGGTTTTGTCTTGTAATCATCTTTTTCCTCGTAGCTCAACCTTTGCGTTATGCTTCAGTATACTTGCTGTCCCTGGTCATTTTACTTAGCCAGCTCCTGGGACGGAAGTGCTGACTAAGGACGTGCCTCCTGAATATTACATTTTTCCTCAGCAGCGAGGTGTTGAAACACTGCCCGTGCCTATCGCTCAAGCCCATAATGGGAACCGGAGACCAGCAGCTACAAACATAAATATCTGAGGATATAGTACTGTAAGACACAACCAGCAGAAGATCAATACAGAGCTGTAAGAGAGAGAGAGAGGGTGGGAGAGGGACCATGGGTAAAAGGTCCACGGTAACGGTAGTATTACCGGGATTCTTCACCAGTACTCTATCTCCCATGTGAAAATGAGTTTAAAGGAAGGTACTAGTCAAAGGTTAGTGAAGCAATCTATTTCTCCTAATAAAGAGATGTTTCCCCGCCACACTTGATGCGGTGTACTACAGCCATCTTCCTCTTATGATTCTATCCATGCTCACGCTTCCAATATTGCTTTTGCCCAGTTCTAAAACAAGTAACCTACTCGGCTGCAACCACTTCAGAGAGACCCAAATTGCATAATGAATAAATTGTCTGTATTTGGGGAAAAACAGCTGGTTTACAACATCTCTTGCTTTGAGCCCTACGATATAAATCAACTTGGCATGATTACATGTAGAGCACAGAGCAACTACTTGCAACATTGTAACTGTCAGATTGTGTTGAAATAGCAGCACAGTAGGTTGAAAATGTTGTGAGCTGCTGTTTATGGGCTTTGGTCCAAATCAGCACCACGGATAGCGCTTCATTTCCACACAGTAGACTGTGGGAGAGAGCTGCTTTAAAGCTGATTCCAAATCAGCACCATGGACAACTCCTCATTTCCATACAGAAGACTGTAGGAGAGAGCTGCTTGAAAACTGATTCCAAATCAGCACCATGGGCATCTCATTTCCAAATAGTAGACTCTAGGAGAGAGCTGGTTCAAAGCTGATCCCAAATCAGCACCATAGATAGCTCTTCTTTTCATACTGTAGACTGCAGGACAGAGCTGCTTAAATACTGATCCCAAATCAGCACCATGGAGAACTCCTCATTTCCAAACAGTAGATTATGGGAGAGATTTGCTTCAAAACGGATCCCAAATCCGCACCATGGACAACTTCTCATTTCCATACTGGAGACTGTGGGAGAGAGCTGCTTCAAAACTGATCCCAAATCAGCACCCTGGATAGTTCATTTCCATTCATTCATTTATTCATGCGACCTTTTTCCACCAAACAGCATTTCTTCTCCTAGGATGAAGCCATCCAAAGAGTTGCATTAGACAATAGTGGCTTCTTTATCATCTCTAGTGCACTATGGGGTGGCCACAGATCTAGACCAAAAAGTCTAGAAGCAATGTTTAAAAATGTGCATCACGAATCTCAAATTCTCTTTATTAAAAAATGACATAAACAAGCAGAGTAAATTCTAATACTTGTTTGTGGGGTAAGACAATTGCAAGACAAATAACTTTATTTATATACAACTTTTACAAAATAATGTTCAATCAAGGAAAGCAAAAGATGCACAAAGTAAAAAAAACAAAAAAACAGCTGTGGCAGAAGCGAATATGTAAGCATAACGTTGAGGATATCATGCAGACACTAATTAGATGGTAAGTTCCTCCAAGAAACTGACATAGATATAATAGAAGGATTATTAGGATGTTTACATCAAACCCTTGAACAATGCTTGCCAAGATTCAGAAATGAGCAATATTGTTTTCTCACAGCACCACACACCAACTCCATCACATTTAAAAAAAAGCATTTAATATAGATTTGTCCGTGCTGTGTGTCAAATTAGGGGGGCTTTGACTCATTGAAGGTTCACTCTAGCCATTGCGAGCCATTTCAATTCAATTTAATTCAATCCAATAAACTTTATTTATCCCTGCGGGGAAGTTTTCATGGTGGATAAAAATACATTAAAACAACACACACACTGTGAATATAAAGAGTTACCAATTCACAACACCCACCCCAACACCAACCAACATTAACCTACTTATATAAGCTAAAATTAGATTTACATTTAATCATTTTCTGAAAAAAATCTGTTTTTTAAAGACCACATTTACATAGTCAATAGGTCCCAATTGTTCATCCTTGCAATGCTATTGTATAGTAAATGGGTTTATAGGTCCAGCCATCTGGCCATGAACTCACACAATCTGCAAACTTTCCTTCAAGCTCATATCTTTGTTTCATTGGATTTGGTTTTGTCAAGATTCCAGTAAGAAAAATGCCATAAATATATTGTTTTGTGATTATTACAATGTCCAGGACTGTTGTGGGATTATTATTCATGATAAATACTCTTATGGGGCTAAATAATCATAAATCTTCCAAATAAACCCCTAGTTGTTGTGTATATTTGTTCAGACAATATGAGTACAAATACAGTTGCTCCCAACTATAGGGCCAACGTTGCAGTATTACAACATTACAACACAAAACAATTCAAAAACCCTTTAATTTCTGCATCAGGGGTGTCCTACAACAACATCTGAAAGGTGAAAAAATATTTCCATTTTTTCTATATTTGGGCTTTACAGGGTTAAGACTGTATAAGCATAATTAGCAGTGAACTCCAAGATTCTGAGGTTGATAAGATATGGGAGTTTTAGTTACACACTAGCAACAAAGACAATGTAGCTCTGGAGGACAAAGAGAAACATTATCAAGTATTAGTAAATACATCCGATATCATGACTATAATAAATCACTGAAGCTAATACAAAGTCAGAAGTTAAAGCAACGTGGAGCTTCGGTGCAGCTCTTCTCTCCACCCTTTATCAGATTCTATCAGATCTATCTATAGCTGTACTGGAGTATTTTCTTAGCGATGTCAAAGTGAGCTGCAGGCCCTAAGTTAAAATCAACACACCTGCCAGACATACCCTTCGAAGTTTTGAGAGATCAGAGAAGAGCAACCGGAGGCCCAAATCAATAGTGCATCATCCGTGTTTTACTGTGTGGATTTCAAGCCACTGCTTTCTATTCTACTTGAAAGCACTCTCTCCAAATGCATTTAAACACGGCGGGTCAGTGTACGGCTGTTCAGGGTTGAAAGGACTTGTCACTATTTTTCCCGATTGGAGTCTAAACAGTTGTAGAAGAGAGACGACTCCTTCTGCTTTACTTTACAGTGGTTTTGATTTGCTTTCTGAATGCTGGATCAGGATTGTTGTATGAGAGTGTCTTCATCTATTTAGCGTTTCCTCTGTTTCTCAAAACTTTCAGAAAGGTCAACATCAGATTTGCAAAACAATCACGTCCTCTGTTAATAATGTTATGTTGTCATTTCGTATGCCAGTCACATTTATGGTGTGTATGAAATGCTCAATTATACTCACAAAAGAAAAGGGTGCATATTTGGATGAACACTTTATTAATGAGTCTGGTGTCATAGAACAGACGGATGCTGCTTTGACGTGGTGACGCTGCTTGATAGCAGGCCTGTTACATAGACTGTATAGAAGAAGTGGACGTAGCCACCGTGACGTTAGCCATTGGTTTGTGGACTGCTGTTTTGACGGCTTGAGTTTGGCATTTTGGCCGTCACCATCTTGTTTTTTTGCAACCAGAAGTGACACGAGATGGTGGAGCTAAGTCCAACCAAATGCTGAATAAGACATTTTTAGGTGACCAAAATGTTAATATTAATGAACTGAAAACACACTGTGAAAAGATTAAAGTTGTAAGATGAAAATGCAGACAACTCCCAGACCGGACAACGCTGTGGTAGCGACCTGTCAATCACAAGATAGCCACGCACTAAAGCATACCCTTCTTTATGGTCTATTTGACTCTAAATGGGACCATAATTTACTAAATGAACATCATGCTGTATTGAAGAAGACTTGAAGCTAGAAATTGAGACCATAAACAATGTTTACTGAGGTAATAAATCAAGTGAGAAGTAGGGTCATTTTCTCATAGACTTCTATACAATCAGATTTCTTTTATGCAACCAGAGGAGTCGCCCCCTGCTGGCTGTTACAAAGAATGCAAGTTTAAGGCACTTCCGCATTGGCTTCACTTTTTGAAACCGGAGGTTGCCCACGGCCTGTTAGTGATAGCACTAGAGTTTATCCCTGTTCTGTGGCGTGGGAAGCAACCCACTTTTCGTTGGTAGTCCTGTCGGCCTGCGTGCCTCCTCTACCCCTGTCGTAAGGGTTAAACAATGCACGCTAGTAGTAGGGGACTCCATTACCTGCAATGTTAGAGGCTGTCTGGGTGGGGGTGCTGGCATCACATAGGGAGATTCAAGGAAACCAGGAACACACCACCACTAGCTTTAGCAACATCTTAATCCATATCAGCACCAATAACAGGATGAAGAAGTCAGAGATCAAAGAAAACCTAGCCAGGATGTTTGAGTTTGCCAGGAAGGTGAGTCGGCATTGATGAATTGTCTGTGGTGGGTAATGATCAGATGTACAGTAGTCTTACTTCATGATCCGCTTTCTGGCTGGCTTGGAAAATGTAGTGAGGAGAGATTTGGTTTTGTTAATAACCGGCCTTCTTTCTAAAGTAATCACAATTGCATCCTCACACGGTCGCATGCACAGGCCACCAGAATTTAATAAAGCCTTAATGATAAATGATTTGATTCTTCATTATAGTCTGGATATGATTGGTTTCCCCATCTGACTATACCAATGTCCATGTTGTTCAGGCTACTAAACAAGATGGTGTTGCCTTAAAGTCTATTTTCAATTTAACCTCCAAACTTAATATTAAATTCAACTCATTCGAGGCTCTTGTATTAAGACCAGGGCTGTCCTCAACCAACGAAATTCTTGAGAAATGATCACAGAAATGATCACACAAAAGCTCCACTTTAAATATTGTGTTTACCAGAGATGCTCATACGTTTCTTAGATATAGGTCATTCAGCATTAAAACAAAGCATAAAAAAACGACTAATCGACAACAGAAATCTTAGTCAACTAAGACCAAAATTACTGTTAAAATGTGATTTTTGAGAGGGAGGTTTGGTGGAGGACCTCATCAATCAGCAGTGGTGGAAGAAGTATTCCACAATTAAAACCATCTCCATCAATTATGAATTTATTTGTCCAGGGCAACAGACTCCACCTTTTGACATTCTGTAGACGTGGCCCTTATTTACAATTTTTTTAAGAATTTGGACAATTTATTTCAGCCCTTGTTACTTATTCTGATTAGATTTCAAATGCCGGTCCCAACTCCTTTAATCACTTCAGAGACAATCACAACTGTGCAATAAGAGGCAGCTCAACAGATTTGATCCTTTTTAGATTCAAGAGTTCAATAAGCAAAAATATATTTTTTTAATACACGGCTGTAATCACATGTAATAAACTTCCAGTATCTCTTAAACTCATTGAAGCAGAGAGAAATTTTAAGCAGGCTATGAGGAAATGGCTACCAAAGGAACCTGGCACAAATTAACTCAGTGTTGTCTTTTTTCATAGTTTTATCTCTTTTATGTGATTAAATGGATGTTGTATTTGCACCTGTCTAGCTTGCCACATCTGGCATTTTGTCCCCCGATAACAGAGGATCACAGTGGGAATAAACCTGTTTGTAGATGAATGTAATAGCTGTCTTCAGGTGAAGCAGTATTATGTGTATTTTATGATTGTCAAATTAATTTTGAATGTCTGTCTGCCTGTCTGTCTGTTTGTCTGTTTGTCTGTCTGTCTATCTAAATATTCACCTGAATAAGGGCTGCGGTCGAAAAGTCTTTTTTGCTTAGGAAGGTTCCTAACAGTGTGAAATGACCCAGAAGTAACTCAGTAGCAGCCATGATGCTGAGCTGTTTGAATTCTCTAAATGTTAAGGAAAGATGCTTCAATGCTTCCTTTCTTATCTACTTCAGCACAGTATACACTGGACCATCCTTTACCAAAGGAAAGGAGATAATAACATCCCACTTTTAAAGCGACGCACCATTCTGCCGTTCATGGAAACAAATGATATGCCTATCTTGCATATTATTTAGACAATAGACAGTAATAAACATTTAGTTTCACTTTATTTCTATTTATCTATTTCGAACAAGTAGCAAATAAGTAAAAAACAACAATAACAAATAAAATGAACAGCAAACATATAGCAAACAAATAATCAACATTAATAAATATTACGTCCGAAAAGGAGTGGGAAGAAATATACATTTAATGGTTCTACTCCTTCACCATAGCTCAAAAAATAACTAAATATTTACCATATAAACTTTGCTGTAGTTTGTAGGTTATTTCTTTTTTTATTTCAATTCCAACCCTTGGTAATGAAGTGATATTTTTTCACCGCTTGTCCATGTTAGGTCAGATAATCCTTTATTATATGTTGATGTATAGCGTTCCAGCAGCAGAAGGACCTGCGATATCTCTCTTTCACACACCGCGGGTGAAGCAGCCTGTCACAGAAAATCGTATTTAAGACCGCACGGGGGAAGCTGTGCCTTTTGTAGTCCATCTTTGTAACATTGTAATGTCACCACGGCAGAACCACGTCACTAACATCCGCCGCCGTCGCATCATCATTACAGAGGCAATAGTGTAAGTGCGGTCGGATTCTCTTAACACCACAGTTGTCTTTTCCTAATTCCTTATGAATTCTCCTTCACATCTTTCCTAGACCTCATGACATTTTTCATCGAGGTCAAGGAAAAGTGGTTAGGAAAAGAAATGACGTCATTTTTGGACTTTTCGACCGCAGCCAAGGCCTTCGATCCTATAATCTAAGTAAAAACTCTCTGCCATTTCTTGATAGTTGAACCTATAACTGTAGTGGTCTTGAACACTCTTGAATTTACTTAATCACGCGGGATAGTAGTTATCTGCCGTCTCCGTTATCACATGGTGTCAGATCGCTTTCTTATTCACTTTGAAGCTACACTAGCCTGTCTTTGTAATATTGGTGCTGATGTGTTTACCACTCACCACATTCGTTAACTTTACTGCAGCGACGGGCCATGTGGAGAATTGTACCAGTGACTTAAATAAAACCCGTTTTAGTCTCCCAGATTCAGTTGCACCTCCTTCTACCAAAACATGACTATCAAAGAGGTCCACACCCTAGTTTTACTTAACTCCCTGGTGCTCTAAAGCAGGCCTGCGGGAGATTGAAACACAAATGCCGTAAATCAAAAGGAAAAAGGACATTTTTCTACCTCTCATGAAACAAATGTGTGTTGAATTACAAGCGTGCTCCGTCCGCGGCTAAAGCATCATATTTCTCTCGCTTAATGAGTAACAATAAACACAAAGCTCTCTTTCTGACACTGCAGCCAAACTTACTCAAATGCAGCCATCTGTTAGCATCATCAGTTTTTTATGTTGAATCCCAGATAGTCTCGGCTCTTAAATTTTGAGGCTCTCTCTTGAAACGTTGTTTCAACTGTTGTTGGCTTCTAAACCAACTCCTCCACCCCCTACCAGCTGAACTTTTGAAAGATCTCTTGCCATTTCTGGGACCTACAACGCTGATTATTGTTGATTTATCATTTACGACCGGCACTGTTCTACTAGCCTTACTGTAAGACTGCTGTGGTTAAACCTCTACTCAAAAAAACATGTACCTTGATCCCGGGTCTCTGTTAATTATCGACCAGTCTCTCACCTTCAACTCTTTTCAAAATTACTAGAGAGGTTTGTGTCTCAGCAACCTTCGGCCCACATATTTAACAGTAATCTTTTTCAACCTTTTCAATCTGCTTTCAGGGCCAGTCACTCCACCAAAACTGCGCTTACAAAAGTGGTGAATGATTTACTGCTTATTATGGACTGGATTCCATCCTCAGTGCTTCTATTACTGGATGTTATTGCGGCTTTTGACAATGTGGATATGTAGATATGTATACTTTTGGACCGATGTCTCTGGCCTGGCTCTCGCGTGGTTAAAGTCGTAGGTATCTGAAAGAACAGTTTCCTTTAGAAATAATACATCAAAACTTTCTGATGTGAAATAAAGAGCATCCCAGGGCTCTTTTCTTGGCCCTCTTCTTTTCTTTCTTTATAATTCACCTCTTGGCCAAATTTTCATGGAATTTATTTCCACTACATTGATGATACTCAGCAGTATGTGCCTATAAAAAGGTGGAAAATTATTACCAAATTATCATTAACAGCTGTATTAACCGCCCTGCTGACATCAAAAAGTCTATTATGGAATTTTTGCTCAATGATGCCAAAAACATATGTAGCGTACTGCAGGTTTAACTTTTATTTTCTATTACTCTGATTACTTCGCTCCTTCCAGAGGGTCGGTCTCAATTACTCTTTTCAGACTAGTACTTATAGTCCATGTTTGTCCTGCAGACAAGAATACTGTAAACTTATTGAAAACCACTGCATCCCTCTAGCCCTCTTTGTTTGCGTTCCACAAGCACAGCTGTGTGCCCCTCTCTTTCTCTACCTATAGTTTCTCCTCCTCGTCCTCTCTTTTCACTCAGGCTTCTCTGTGCTGGACCATCAGCCGTCCTGGGACTTCTCCCTCTCCCCTGGCTCTCGGTGCATCATTCCAGATGTTTCGGATCTGCATCTTCGTCCTCCAGGAGATTCAGCCTCTCCTCTTGTCTCCCTCTCCCCTGTGTGAATGTTGTACACTCTCTCTCCCTCTATGTGCGTTTGTCTCTTCTCCTATTGGTGTGAATGGTGTGCTTGAGTTTTGCCTCTTGTGTATTTGTGTAGTCTGTCCTCATTCCAAGTCTCCATGGCGGAGAGGAGGTCGTGCGGCTCAGGTCTGTTTAGCAGCACGTGGAAGTTGATTGACGTCCTCCCGGATCCATATTCTTCATAGATGTTTACAATCTACTCTATATTTTTGTCATCCTGATTGTCCGTACTGTAGTTTTATTATGTTGGTCTATTCTGTACACACAGCATCTATTACCTGCATCCTTATCGAGTCGAGGGTCTAAGGATAAAGGATGTTGTATACTGTACAGACTGTAAAGCCCCGTGAGGAAAATTTATGATTTGTGATAATGGGCTGTATGTAAATAAAACTGATTTGAAGTGAGTGTTTTAATTAATGAGTTTGATATAAACAAAGGGGAAGCCAGTAGAGCACAACAGAAGTGGTCATAGTTATAATTCACAATCACTTAAGTGCTTTTAAACATCATAAAATAAACAGAGGCTGTGTATTCTTACAGCCCACAGACTACAGACAGAGCTAAGCATACATCAGAGATTACAAAATGAGGCTGTTCTTGTTCACCGTTCGTAGCTATAACCTATGAAAAGTAAATGCACTGTAATTTGTATGTCATCCATGCAATCTTGAACCAGGAAGTATAAACAGCCACAAACAATGTGTAGGGAGGAGGTCGGGGTGGACGGGTGGGTCAAAAAACACAGGACTTGGCTCTATCTGTTTGGCGTGGAGAGGAGATTGTGTTGCTCTGGCTCTATCTGTTTGGCGTGGAGAGGAGGTTGTGTTGCTCTGGCTCTATCTGTTTGGCGTGGAGAGGAGGTCGTGTTGCTCTGGCTCTATCTGTTTGGCGTGGAGAGGAGGTCGTGTTGCTCTGGCTCTGTTTGGCGACGCGGCGAAGCTGCTTGACATCCTTCTGGATCCACTTTCTCACATATGTTCACATTTTATGTATTAATTTTTGTCATATGGATTGTCTATGTTGTATTTTCATTTTGTTGTTTCAGAGGGTGTCGTATCCTGTACAGATTGTAAAGCCCCCTGAGGCAAATTTGTGATTTGGGGCTATAGAAATAAAATTGGAGACCGGCATTCGTGTCCCGTGTGAAACCATTAGTTAACACTGATTTATTTGTCACGTAACTTCTATACTGAAGCGACGCCACTTCCGGAGTTATTTTTAAGCCAAACTACAATCTTTTCCGAATCCTAACCAAGTAGTTTTTGTCAAGTAACTTCATACTTAAGTCATGCCACGTCTGTGTAACCACTTCCAGTGTGGCGTAGCTTAACTACGATCCTGCTGAAACCTAAACGCTGGACATTTGTAGGAAAACTCATAAAAAAACGAGGAATAACTTTTCGTAAGAACCATATGAACCGTTGTATGAAAATATGTTGAAAAAGTACACATCATCAATATTTAATGTTAGATGGTAAAGATGAAAACATTCTCAAAGCATGCACCCAACAGTGACAATTCCATGTGGAGATTTCTTGTTGAATCTGGCTTTTGGGTGATATTTTTTCACACAGCAGAACATCCTTGCTCATATATCAATGAAACGTTGTTGTCTACAAATCAACACAACAATTCATAAAGCAGCCATGTCCCAGTGTTTTGCTCAGGCTGCAGGCGAGCTCAGTTATCTCGCCCATTTGACAGACATCTGAAGTATATCAGCGCCTATATCTCTCTGTTCATCTTCCCGAGCATGTGGGTAGAAAGGACTTTCAGATATCACTGGGACTCCCGTAGCCCACAGCTAGATCACAGTCCCCCAGCGGGGGTTGTAAAGTACCACGACTTGATAATCTGCGCTGATTTGATCCTATCTTCTTGCAGGCAGTGGGATCTCCTTCAAAGAAACCCTGCCAGTTGAAACGATGTGCAGATTCTATGTCAGTGTAACTCATCTATACACATCCATTCATTCACCGAAACAAAACATCGTAGTTTGAAACAACGCTTTGAAGCCCAATGAGAGAGAAATGAGACAATCAACAAGTCGCATAGTCATTGGGATACATGAGAAGTGAAGTGTGATTCTCCTCATCAGATTTAATGTGAGTTTACCATACATTGTGGAGCAGCAACCAGACTCAATGGTAAGCAGTCCAGGAGAACCTAAAAATAGTCTTTCATATTTACCACATTAATCTTTCTCTGCGCCCCTCGGAGACAGAATATTGGGGGGTAAAATCCAGTTATTTTCCCAAAGAGAGTTTCTTTAGTCGTATAATATTACCAAGGCATTGCATTACATTGTGCGTGTGTGTGTGTGTGTGAGGGGAAAGGCTTGTTCGTAACGCAGAGGCAATTTATTGCACACCAGTCTGTTTCACTGAGATCTTAAGAATATGGGAAGAGGAAATATCAACATTTTGAGTTCATAACACAATTCTAGAGCCGCAGCAACCAAATGGAGAAATTGCAATATCCCCCTACTGTATATTAAGCTTTTGCATACTGTGAGGTATTTATATATCAGGATATGTAGAAATTCAGCTGTTCCTGGTTCTTAAATTCCCATGCACTTTGTGTGAGCACTGCTATTTCTAAGCAAACTTGGAAGGCTCTTTACTAATTTGTGAACACATCATTCAATAGCGATAGCTCAAGGCTGTGAGGCTGAATTTGAAAGATGTTCGTGTATTCATCCTGGAATAATGCACAAATGTTGAATATACTGAAAGGAGAGAAAGTCAAGGCCTGTCGAGCACATCAACTACACCCGAGACGCTATAAAGTGAGCTCAAGTTTGATTTTCCTTTCAGAAAGTTCTATCATAAAAAAATAAAATAATAAAATATAATCTTTGTAGCTACTAACCAAGGCCTTAGCAATAAAATAACTACAGTGTTAACCACAGTGAATCTATCACTGAACTGGCTCACTTTTTGAAAGTGTAACACTTTCATGCCACTCAAGAGGCCTTATGGAGCTCTGTAAATTTATTCACAGTATCTATTTGCAGCCAGGTGAGAATAGCAGCTATTCTTCATTATAGTGAAAAAGTATGTGCAAGGAGTAGGTTATGGTGGATGAATGGGTCAAACTCAGGACTTTCTCCGTAGGGGCTGGGGTTTGAGTCCTGTGAGAAGTCTATTTTTCACTGAGTTGACTTATTATTTTCTGTTTTTGGCTGGACCGCAGAGGGCCAGCCCTACAAATGCTACAAAAGTCAGTCACTGAGTGACTGAGTGATGAAATTACACGATTGGTCAACCGAGTGTTGGAGTTTCCTCTGTGGCCGTTGCGCTTTCAAAATGAAAAGGCAGAGAACAGTCCTTTATGCAAATGAGCCCTTCGCACCGCATTTGGTTCACAAAGCTGTCAAACTAGGTGATTTAGTTCTACAATTAAACGAGAGTCAGCAGTTGCATAGCCTATTTCTCACTTAACATGTTTTCAGAAGTAGATTTTGGTGGATTGTTTAGACGGAATAACAGAAAGTTTGCGAACAGGCCGCCATGTTGTTTCCTGTTTGAAACGGCAAGCAGAAAACCAGGGACCAATCAGGTGCATTCCTTGATAGGATAAGTCACCGCTTGAACAGCCAGTTGAGGTCCTCGCCGGACCTGATGGACATATACCGCTGGATTTGACATTATAGTCATGACCACTATTTGTATATTTAGCTACAAATTCACCGACTGACCATACATGGTCCAGCCCGAGCCTTGTTTAAATGATTATTTTCAGTTTTCAGTCGCAGTTTGTTTAGGTTTAGGCACCAAAAATACTTGGTTAGGTTAGTATATACAGTGCATATACACATATACACATACAGCATCTAATGTGTGCCCGGGTCGGGTGCAACTGGGTGCTCCAGGGATGATGTATTTCTGTCGGCCAACCAGGAAGTTAACATCGCCCTGGTTCCCTCGACAAAAAGCCAATGGGATTTTTCCATTGGGTTTTGGATTATTCCAGAAAATAAGCTCTGTGGCAAACAAACGTTTATGATACTTACACGTTTTGTTCAGCAAGATTATCTCCACAGATGAACACCACTTTTATGATTTTTGAAGTGTGAATACAATCAGAAGTAAAAAGCTAATGTTAGGCTATAAACCAACTACGTCGCATGAGTGTGACCAATAAATAAACAGATATAAATTTATTTAATTGTTATTTAT
>CAKAKR010063835.1:0-12532 GCA_916700685.1 Adelosebastes latens | reverse complement strand
TACAGCATCTAATGTGTGCCCGGGTCGGGTGCAACTGGGTGCTCCAGGGATGATGTATTTCTGTCGGCCAACCAGGAAGTTAACATCGCCCTGGTTCCCTCGACAAAAAGCCAATGGGATTTTTCCATTGGGTTTTGGATTATTCCAGAAAACAAGCTCTGTGGCAAACAAACGTTTACGATGCTTATACATTTTGTTCAACAGGATAATCTTCAAAAATGAACACCACTTTTATGCTTTTTGAAGCGTGAGTGCAATCAGCAGAAGTAAAAAGCTGACGTTAGGCTATAAACAAACTACACCACGGTCTCATGAGTGTGAGTATACACAATGAGGCTTAAAGGAGGCAGAGTCAGCGTGATGACGTTTAGTAGTCTCATTTAGCCACTTGTTAGCAACTGCCTTTTTTAAGACATAAAGGCTTCAAAATTCACTAGTGGGGTATTTATTCAAGTATTTTATGTCGTAGAACAAAACGTTAAAATCGCTTAAGCTTGCGTTATCCACGGACCTTTCAGGCATCTCATTCAAAAAACCCATTGACCTCCAGACGAGGCAACCAGAAGTGCTAAAATGCTAACTCATTTCTGGGTTTTAGGACTCAGTCCTGCAGCACTCTATAAGGGAAGGGGCCATTGCTGGTGGTCTTTAGTGTTTTAGGTGATATCTGAGATTTTTTGGGAGATATATTTGTTTGCACAATAAAACAAAGCAGCGGAAACACAACAACAAAAGAAAATCATCTCTCCACACATTAATGTATGGCATCCCTCAAGGCTCTGCACTTGTTCCAGTTCAGTTCTTTATCTACATGCTGCTTGGTCTTTGTCATTTTCACTCAGTTTTTTTTCACTTGTTGGCGTCAATCTTAATTATTTCTTAGCTCTCTCCATGTTTGAGTCCTGTCTTCTAGCTCTTAAAAGCTTGGAGACACACATGACAGGGATCCTTCCAACAATGTTTGTTTCCAAGATATTTCAGACCTTACTTCCCCTGTGGCATGGCTGTCAGGGTCTGTCACATGACACCTGCTGACACCTCCCCCTCATAGGGTGCTTGAGTCTTCTGTGTCTCAATTTGTGGGTTGTTTGGAAAACCATGTTTCCAGCTACCCTGCTCCCTACTCCACCAAGCTTCCCGCTCTGACATCCGTCACAACAGATTACATCTCTCAAACCAATATATCTGCCACTTTTGACCTGGAGTGATATGAACAGATCTGATATAGGACTTGTTTCGTTGTACTTCATTTATTGGATTTATTTCTCTGTATTGGACTTTTTAATATTGCCTTTATTACTGCTAAGCATTATTGGATAAATTAAAGTCATATTGCCAGGTTATAATCCCACTTTTGTATTTCATATATAGCTAAACTTTTTTGACTGGCATTTTCCAAAATACAGCTCCTATTGCACCATCAGCCTTTCAAGAGGGTTTACTTTTATTTTTATTTATTTATTTTTAAAGAAAGAGAGAGAGCTTGGGCAGAATCTAAAAGTGTTCGTGACACTGTAAAGGCCTATTGTGACATACAGTATATGCCTGGGCTGTACAAATAAACTTACTTGACACCGAAACAAACTTACATCGGTATGTTTTTTACACACATAAAAAAATAATTTGTAAATCTTTTAACTCTTTTTCAACTCTTTTGACTCAATGTCTCATTATGTAACATAATGTACACACAATTCTGATTCTGGCTACAAATCAGTATTGTTCAATATCTGTTGAATAATATTTGAGAAGGAGTCCTGCATTATACATCATTCTTTTGTAACTGCTGTGGTGTGTGTATGTTTGTGTGTGTGTGTGTGTGTGTGTGTGTGTGTGTGTGTGTGTGTGTGTTTTCCAATCTAAATGTGTGGGAGAGTAGACAAGGCTGTCATATTGTCTCGTGTGGCTTGTCTGATGATGCGGCAAGATGACGAAGGCAAGCGGAGGAAGCAGTTGACCTTAAACTTTCACCATTTTGGTTTCTTAAAATGAATCCCAAACAAACTGCTTCAGTCTGGATGCTGCTGTGTGTGTATTTTTGCCTTTATTTCATTTTATTCAACATTTGATGCAATATAGTTTTGGATTAACAAAGACGATTCTTTGCTTGTTTGGTTTTTTTTCCGGAGAGAAAAAATAGTTTTCTTCACCAAGAGAAAAAATAAATGTTCCTTTTTGCTAAGCAACATTGTTTTCCATCCTCACACAACAGCCGGTGTTATGTCTGACAGTTAATTCTGGCTTTTTGTCAAAGATTTATCTGAAATCCAACTCTGATATCACTGACTGTGCAGTAACACGAATATTAGTAGTTCTAAAAGGCTCACAAACAATTCCTTTGCTTGAGTTATACAGTAGTATAACACTAACGCAATGCCTCTCATCCAATTAAAGTGGGGGGAATCAATATATTTTTGGCATCATTGGGCAAAAATTCCACAATAACCTTTCAGCATATTGTAATTCAAGTGCTCTGAGAGAAAACTAGACTTCTGCTCCGCCTCATGGCTCTGTTTTCAGGCTTTAAAAAATTGAGCCCGTGACGGGAGATTTTGACCAATCACAGGTCATCTCAGAGAGAGAGAACGTTCCTATTGGCTGTGCTCCGGCTGGTGGGCGGTGCTTGGTGTTTCCTCAACTGATCTCAACATGGCTGCCGGGTCACAAACTTTCTCATTTTATAGCTAAACAGTACACTACATGATGGTTCTGAAAACATTTTAGGTGAGAAATAGGCATTACAGTAACATAATATTGATTCATATTTGATCAGCGCTGCCTAGTTTGACCGTTTGGTCCCAGTTTTCAAGTGATTGACAGCTGCTCAGAGACGGCAAGGCTCCAGCTCGGCTCTGATTGGTAGTTTTCCTCCGGTCTGTGAAATCTTGCAGATGCCATTAGGAGCACTGGAGGACACAGAGGCACATGATTTTTTTCAGATTACCTGGCTCATGCACTACTGTCAGGATATAGTGACCATTTTATAAAAATTTCTTTTTTTTTTTATCATATTTGCTCCATTTCTACCCATCACAGCTTTAAAATCCATGGTTGGAACAAAATATAAAGTATAATGCATAACATTTGGCCAGGTAATCCTTGTGCCGGCTAAATCAAAATTTTCCCTCCGGAGACAGGCTTTTAACAGGAAACAACTAAGTGTGTTATGACAGCTAATTACTATCAGGGTTGTACCCTAAAGACATAATTTAAATTTTTAATTGACCACTAAATAAATGGGTATAAATGTGCCTGATTTATGGATGGATTGCTTTATGTTTATAATATGGTGTGTTTATTAAAAGAAAAGTCACCCCTTTACCTCTGGCTTTTTAGTACACTGTTGGGAAAAACGACTCCTCGCTGACCGCCGTAGTGGAAGGGCCTCCGCTGCATGTCCTCTGTGTTGCAGCAGCGGAGCCGTTTGATTTGACACAAGGTCATGGGGAGCTCTGATTGACGTGCGCGACTACTGCCTTTGCCACGGAGAGGTCTGTCTTGGCAGCACCTCCCTCTCTACGCACTTCAGACGGCGATCAGTCATTCACGAGTTCGCTGCCACGAGACAGCCTGACATGAGCGGGCAACCTGATAGATTGACTGGAGGGGAGATGGAGAGACTTTTTAAAATGTAGCCTATACGCTACTGAATAAACAGCCACGCCGCACAGGGCGTTCCCGAGAGATGGACATGTTTATGCACATGTTGCTGTTCTTTAAGATTTTAATGGAGAACATTTGCTTTTATTTTTTTATTTTTTTTTAAATAAACACAACATGTCAGCACACTGACCCCGATAAAATTATATTTTCCCACTTACTATTGATGAAATCCAGCAAAGTAATTTTCTTTTGGCAAAGTCTTTGAGTCTCCATTGCTGACACATCTGCCAACACCCCAATACAATGGAGCTACATGGAAATTTTTTTTGGCACTCTAAAGGCACAGAAAAATGTAATTGTTTCTCTTGTTTTCATTTTTTCAGAAACAAACCTTGTTACTCAAGGTTAACCACAGACTGTTTGTGCTATGAACAGTCTCCCTGGTAACTACAGTATTTTCCGAAGCAGGGCCATCACCGTGTTAATTGGGAGATCAGTGGATTATTCTGCATAACAGGAACACTGTTACAAGTGCTGAAACTACTACAACTTTTTTTTAATTGATTTTTTATCTCCGCCAGGATATTATGTATCTGGTCGTGTGTGTGCATCTCTGTGTCTGTCTGTCTGTCCACAGATAATCTTGCATACTGCTGGATCCGTCAGCCCAATATGTTATGTGCTCATTTTTGACTGTATGCTCAAAGACTTCTCACGGTTGCAGTGAGTCACACTTTTTGAAAACATATGTTATTGACTGTTTTATTTTGTAATTGACCACTGTCTTAATTGGCCGGTAGGGCCTGCAAGTGATCAACAACTGCTTCAGTTTGGACTCATTCATTCCCATTACGAATTACGAATTGTTCCTCTCTTGATTTGCATGCCTAGGTATGACTTTTTCATTTATGTATGTATGTCGCTTAGCAAATGACAAAAGGAAACTTATTCTCATGTCGGTAGGAGGAGAGCTAGGGACACACCAACCCGACATCAAGAAGAACTAGCGGTGATGAAGGCGGACCTTTGAGACGCCTCACGTCGCCTTTGTCTTGGCCAAAAAGTTGCACTCGAACACACCGTAAAGACGACAGCCGGCAGCCAGTTAACACGTACATCCTGCTCCTGCGTGAGATGAAATAACTCTCCACACCAGCAGGCAGCGGTAGTCTGTATTCGTCATTCAAAAAGGGAAACCGGAAGACCGAGGACTGCGGATATACAAGCCGCTGTTATGATACATACATAAAATAATGCAGCGTCTGGCGACCATTTTCACACCAATCTCACTCACCACTTAACTTCATTCCAGATAGCCATGTCATTGTGAAAATATCCGAGTAGTGGAATGATCAGATGAGATGAAACATGAAAAAAAACTCCAACACGGGCGGACTAGAGCCGATGGTGAGGGACACACCGAAAAAAGTATAGGCCGACAGACGCTCACCGACTTGGTGTGTCAGTCAACAGTCAACATGAAGCGTTACTCAGTGAACTGCAGTTTAGCGGCATGGAGCTAGTGCAGACAGCTGCATAGATTCAAATGAGTATTACACAAAAGAAAAGCACATCTGATACTCTTGCGCTCCAGACGGGGACCGTTTTAGTTTGTATTCATTCAATCAAACATTAGTGGTCGTTGCAGACACACCTGGTAGAGATCTGCACTTTTCTACTTTAAAAAATGTAATTGTTTAATGCTTTGAGTTCACGATCCAAATGTATTTTACTTCAACTGCTGTGGTGGAAGATTCAGTGGAGGGGAAAAATCCTGCCGAGGAACTAAAACTATATGGCTAGATATTAATAGGGTCAAACATAAAAATATGTTTTTGTTTTTTAGTTAGTCTCCCCCTCCCTTTTTTAATGTGCTTTTGGCATGAAGATGAATTCACAAGATGAACAACAGCAATTTATATCTACAGTCAAGAGCAATGCCATTAACTACTTTTGTCCCCAACACAACCATTGTTCATGCAGTGCATCTGCATCAAATATTTTGCATCCATATATACTGCATATAGGATTTCCTACCTTTGAGCCCTTATGTGGTGTTAAGACCCTGGAGGCACCGGCCACCTCCTATCTCTAATAGTGAAATGTGGCATAAAAAGTCATTATAAAAACTGAGCTATTACTCCCTTTTTCCAAGGGTTTAGAAAATTTGCATGAAATCACATATATGAGAGAGAAAATGATGGCAAGGCAGTTTTCACATTTCACTTCCAACGAGTCATGCTGCAGTATTATATGGCAATTACAGACATGGTTCACCTCTATTGGCTTAGCCATAAACTCTAATTCCTGCATAGTAGTGATTAATTTGATTTTCCGAAGCTTTAAGGGGAGCTTGGCTCCATAACATATTTAATCTTTTATGGGGTAAGAAAAGAAAATCAACTTCAAAGGTAGCAAAAAAAAAATCATAATGACTGATATCAATGGACATTTTGTTTTCCATAATCAGTATGTAATTTGTAAATTATGTCCAGCACAACAAACTGGATAATAAAAATCCTTATACCACTTCACATATAAAGGCTTGTGAGCTGATGACAACACTGTAGGTTGTTTTGTATGCACAGTAGCTAAAAGCTAAGTGTGCTATTAAAGTTGTTTGTAGTGCCATTACAGACCTGTCTCTAAAACTGGCATGTTATGACATTAATGTTGATGGCGGTGATTCAGAATCCGCTGACGGCATAGAATCTGAGGCGGATCAATACAGACTGCATGTATGTAAATGCAGTCATTAAATCTTTTTCCACTTAGGTGTCTTTCAGGAAATATGCAGTAGCTGTATTGTGAAAGAGTAAAGGGAGGAAGAAAGTGTCCCTTTATTTTTGGTTTCAGGGGACAGTAGGTGTCATTCTTTGATCTAAACATAAGGAATATTTTTTGCATGACTCTGCAGAGGTGGTTAAGTGAAGTTAAGCACATGACATCAACATCTGCTGCCGTCAAATGCAAATTCGCCGTTGTCTCACTCACACCATCCACAGTATCAGCAAGAGCGTGGCGTTGCATTCTTATTAACTAAGTCCTCATTTGTATGATGGAAATAGAGACAGAACGCATGAGCACATTTAATCAGAAAGCCCTGTAGTATCCCCGAAGCCCAAACATTAGTTACCTATGCAGCTTGCATAGTAATATTCCCATTCTGTTAATGCGTTTGACCTCAGGTACAGTACTTTCTACTCTGTGTTTCGGAGGCTGATAGTCAGTGTTTGAAGTTTGAAAAAGCGAGGACACTTGCAGAAGTGGAAATGTTGACTGCACTACACTATCTGACCTCAATTACTTTCCCCATAGATGAGATAGGAGCCATTAGTTTATTCCACTTCAATTTAACACAGTGGAGGAAATCACAAATCAAGCTTTTTGGCTCTCAGGGACTTTGTTTCCATTGCTCTGAATGTTTTGGCATGTTTTTCTGGATGTAGCATTTTTTCTTTTTCAAATACATGCAGTAAACATATATGTAATACTCATGTTTATACTACTTATTAGTCAATACTTCATGTTTTATGTACATCAATCCAGGTTAGATTTAAAGAGCAAGGCTTGTGATATTCTATATTTTTCTTATTGTCACAAATTTGTCCAATGAAAGGGCCAAGACCAACAATGAACGGAGGCCACTAACAAGTATTTCCTCTGTAGCCAAAGCCTGATTATGGTCTGCGCAACAAACCCCCATTAGTGTGCAGAAACTATTAAATAAACATAAATGAACCACGCTGTTGCACTTAGTGACATGCTCCTTCATTAGATCAGTCCGCTACTGAAAATAGTCCCGAACAAATCTCTTTGAGTACCGTTTTCTAAAAACTACAATGCCCAGCCGCTTTAAGAAAGTACAAAGCCTATTATTTTCAATACAGCTATATATTCTTAACCAGTTTTAAAAATATAGGTTTTCAGAAGGGTGAGAAGGGTAGTGAGAAATCAGAAAGTAGATAAATTAAACTGTTGTTGGTTTCGTTCTTTTTGAGAATAAAAACATAAAATAAGCCTTTAATCAAAGTAGTCCATTGCTAAAAACCAAGCCCCCAGGAAGAGCGCCGGGCTTAGAAGCTAATTTTATATAGTGGCCTCACAGTGTAATGACAACTTCCGGCTCCGTCACGTGATGCCATTGGGCCCAAAAATACTTTTTTCCCATAGACTTACATTGGGAAAGAGATGTCTGTAAATTAGCAGGTAATTTTTTTGTTGTTGTTGTAAATTAACTCCCCAGTATGAACATTTGAATAGCCCTTATTTAAATCATTAGGTCCTTAAAGTTGTAAAATGCACTAATAGTCGAATCCAGAGTAATTTCCCTTCCTCCATTCATGTGATTGAGCCCCAGGCTGAAGCTGGACCGAGGGCTGGGAGGCGGAGATAAGGTAAAACGCTATACTGCGCCTGCTCTATGGGCCCAATGGATAAAGAAGATCGCTGGATGATCTGGGTAATTTTATACTCGGAAGTCAAATATTTTTGCGTCACGCGCCACTGAGCAACTTTCATAGGAATGAAAGGTGCCACGTATCGAATGCTGTATCCAGTTCTCTTTATACAGCCATGCTAAAACCAACTTGTTTGAAATTCTTTTAATTGGACCAGACAATTTTGCCACTGCAGTTGATAAGTTGATTGGCCCATTGCATTCTGATATCAGTCCTACTGCTAAGAATCTTGTTATCATCTTTGACCGGTATATGACTTTTAACCATCATATCACGAAACTTGTCCAGTCCTGTTTTCTCCAGCTCAGAAACATTGCAAAAATCAGATGCATCTTGCCTTCCACAAATCTTGAACTATTAATTCACACTTTCATATTCTCCCGTCTAGACTATTGTAATTGCCTCCAACCTGCCTCAGTCAAACTGCTTTAAATCGCCCACAGTTGATTCAAAATGTAGCTGCCAGGTTATTAACCAGAACTAGCCGTTGGTTTCACATTACCCCTGTTCTGGCATCCCTCCATTGGCTTCCTGTAAAATTCAGAATAAACTATAAGATCTTGCTAATTACATATAAGGCAATGCATGACCTTGTCCCCAGCTACATTTCTGATCTTCTTGTTCCATATTCTACCTCGCGACCACTCCGATCCTCAAACCTCGAACTTTTATCCATCCCCCTGCTCCAACTGCAATACAAAAGGTGATCGGGCCTTTTCTGTCTTAGCCCCAACCCTCTGGAATCACCTCCTCTAATCTACTGTATTAGAGCTGCTGAATCTTTGGACTGCTTTAAGCGGCTTCTAAAAAACAATTGTCATAGGCAAGCTTTTTTATAGGCCTCATCCACATATGTGTTTGTTTGTTTCAGTTTGGTCTGTCTCTCATTGTTTTTGTGTTTCATATTATAATTATTCTTCGGTTTCTGTCATTGTTCAAAGTTTTATTTGTGTGTGAAGCACTTTGTAAAGGTGTGTTTTTAAAAGGTGCTATATAAATAAAGTCTTACTTGTTTCAGTGATTATGTCACTGAAACAACCACTGAGCTTCATGTGATTCTCCAGCCTTGTCTCCTAAAAATTGCATTCCCATACAACAAAACTGCATTGTGAATTACGTTTTGAAGGAAACTTATTTGTCACAGCTTATGTTTGTTTTTGATGTATCCCAAATATGTCTGTAATGATAGTCTGCGTAGGGAGGAGGTTGGGTTGGTGGATGGGTCCAACAAACACGACTTTCACAAGAGACCGCTGCTCGTGTCCAATGTGAAGCCAAAAGTCAATGTTCACTTATTTTAATTTACGTCCGTAGCTTATTTTAAAAACCATGATGTTTTTACTAAACCTAACCAAGTAGTTTTGTTGTGTTTTGCTTCAATTTACGACGTTAACCACGTGTTTCAAACTGTGACCGTAATCTGCGAGAAACGACGTTTCACACACTGTGAAAGGAGAGTTTATGAATATCTACGGTGTTGGTAAGGGCTCATTTTACAGCTGATGGTAGTTTAGAAAAATTATAAGGAGGATTAAATTAGCTCAGGGTTAAATCATAGTGTGTAAAAATAAAGCAAATAAAGAGTACTGAATATTTACAGTACTTATTTTCACCTGGCAGTCGAGAACAAACACTGTTACAGATCGAGAGTTTCCAGAGCCCATTTCAAATTGCAGCGCTCGTCCGCTGAATAAATAAAGATTTAGAATTAAACCTTGGAGCGCTCTGCCACTGTGCAATTTTGAAAGTAGAGAAGGACAGCACCGGTGAATGGTTAAGATGTTTTCCTAACCAGACGTTTTGTGCTTTGTCTGTGCCATTCCAGTTATTTTAAAACCTACAGCTCTCCAGTCTCTTCTCAGCACCACGGCGCACCCATAGAGCATAAAAGCTTTTCATCTCTCTACACATCACAACTTCATGCTTGATCACCGCTTGTCTTTGTAGATAGAAGATAGATAAAGACATTCATCTTGATCAAGCACATACAGTACACATGCACACTCAATACAAGATTCCCCACGAACAACTGGGGCAAAACAGAAATGACAATGTGTGAAGGATTGTCTTTCATGACCTGTGACAATATAAAAGTATGTTTCTACTTGAATTTTCCTCTCGTAGAATACATGCTTATTAGACTTCTGAGAGAATTCATGTTCGCAAATTTACCCTCATTCTAATGACCAGTACATGACAGCAGCCGTCATCAAAGCGGACAGATTTCTGCACACATGAAGAAATATCTGGGGAAAAGCCATGAAAATTCCACATCTACACGCCCCTGCTATTAATTCCTTCTCGCCAGACTCATATTTTTCAAGAAAATTAATTCTGCTGACTGATTTGTTTTTGTAATAACCTAATAGTATGCCACTACCATGCTCACTCGCCTGGAACTGATAGGAGGGAGAAAATATCGATTGAGAGGTCCTCGCTGTGTGACTACGGATTTAATGGAGAGATTTAAATTTGTTCTCATTTTTTTTCATTCATACAAACTCCTCTATAATTAGGAATATAATAACAGAATTATTTTAAATTAAGGAATAAACAACACCAGATGGATATTTGAAACGCAGATCCAGACAGAGCAAAGCCTCATAACAAAGTCTAAATAATACGCCAGCGAATGCAAGGTTAAGGAGGAACACAGTGTGATATTGTCAAAAGGGCTTTTTGTTGAAATAATGGTGCTCCTATCGGGGGTCTGATCCGAGGAAAAGTGCGATGAAACAGCGTTGGCCTTTTCAGGTGAGCTATGTGCATGACATTTATCTCGTCTGCTCTCTGAAGCCTGCTCAGAATGTGATGTCCATATGTTCTCAGCAGAACTGGCATCGCACTATATTTTACTCAGTTTGTGAGACGGAGAGGACATTTTGAAAACAAGCACTTTCTGGTTTGTCATTCACATACGCCCACACACTCCGTTCGCTCCAGTCTCGACTCCATCTCACACTGTTACATCTATTGTTCGTCTTCTGAATAAACTAAAGCCCCATGCATTAAAGAAAGTCTTGGGGCGGTTTATTTATTTATTTTACAGACATTTATTTGGTTGTTTTTTCAACAGTGTGTAATATGTCCTTTGTCAGAATTGAATTTTTTTTTTCTAGCCCAAAAGAAGAAGGGGGGGTCGAGGGAGGAAAGGAGACTGCTGCAGAGGTGGAGGAGATGCATCAGCCAGGATTTCTTCTCATGCAGTGGTATGTACTCCTGTTTGTACTGTATGCGATGCTGTCTTGTTGCACGTCATATTCTACGTATACAGTATAGGCACACTGAGCCACCACTGCTTTGTAAGCATTTTGCAACTCGGCAACAACAGATGTATAGGCAGTAAAAAATAATACAATAGAGTCTGTCATATCACCCCGTATAGGTTTGCAAAGAGATTTGAAGCCATGCGTTTGGGTTTACTACTGAGTGTGAGGCGAGGATGGAAAGAAAGCACCAATTGCCACACATAGAAGTCTCAGCCTATCACCACCAGCCTATCAGTGAAACACACATGCTCCCCCTTTTAGCAGGATTGCTCCCACATGGCTTTCTCGGCCCACACGTTACTGTTATAGTTCAGTGTGACAACCCTCTCTGCCCTGTCTGCCTGTTGCTTGGCTTGTGTGACTGCCGTCTTGGAGATGGGCGTGGCAGAGGGTCGTCAGGGAAATGGCAACACCTGAGCTCATCAGCAACACTGTGGCAACACATGGGCCCTGTTTGCCTGTGCTACATTAAAAACCTGTTTGAACTTCCACTCATGCACTCACTTCCACTGCTGAATTCACTTATTCCACAAACCACTGTTAGTTTAAGTCGTTCTCTTATGCTTTCTTTGAATTAATAAATAATTTGTTAAAGCTCCAGTAGGCAGAATGTTTTTGGCATCATTGGGCAGAAATTCCATAATAACCTTTCAGCATATTGTAATTCAAGTGTTCTGAGAGAAAACTAGACTTCTGCACCTCCTCATAGCTCTGTTTTCAGGGTTTAAAAAAAATCTGGGATGGGAGACTTTGGCCAATCACAGGTCATTTCAGAGAGAGAGTGTTCCTATTGTCTGTGCTCAGGCTGGTGGGCGGTCTTGGTATTTCCTCAACAGATCTCAATATGGCTGCCGGGTCACAAACTTTCTCATTTTACAGCTAAACAGTACACTACAAGATATTTCAGAAAACATTTAAGAAGAGAAATAGGCATTACAGTAACAGAATATTGATTCATATTTGATAAGCGCTGCCTAGTTTGTGAGTGATTGACAGCTGCTCAGAGACGGCAGGCTCCAGCTCGGCTCTGATTGGTTGTTTTTTTCCAGTCTGTGAAATCTTGCACGTCATTAGGAGCACCGGAGGACACAGAGGCACATGATTTTTTTCAGATTACCTGTCTCATGCACTACTGTCAGGATATAGTGGCTGTTTTATAAAAATAACTTTTTAAAATCATATATGCTCCATTTCTACCCA
>CAKAKR010063829.1:21406-57872 GCA_916700685.1 Adelosebastes latens | reverse complement strand
TTAACTCCACTAAAGGACATGATACTGGTGTCTGACACAACTCCTTCAGCTTTACATTACAGTCAAAATGAATACACTAATCTGCATTTACTGTTTACTGCAGTGCAAACCTTATAATAATATAATATAGAATATTAATTATATTGATTTTTTTCTCAAGGAAAGTTGTTAAACATTTGCTGGTTGTAGCTTCTCAAATGTGAAGACTTGCTGCTTTTCTTTGTCATTTCTTTTATAAGTTTGTTGCTTGCAAATGCTTTGGTTTTATTTGTCTTTTAATTCTGTTTTCTTTGTTATATTGCTTTTATTGTTGAGTATCTGCTTCCACTTTATAAACTGTATATGTCTTCATGCTGTGTACTATTATGCATTTGTATTATTAACTGTGAAGCACTTTGTAACTGCTGTTTTGAAAAGTGCTATATAAATAATGTTTATTGTTAAACCTAAATCATCATAAATTAAAAAAACAAACAAACATTTCAGTCAAAATGTAAACACCATACGTGCAGCACTCAGCGCAGAATAAACGCTCAGCGCCTCGTCACTAGCATAGTGGAAATACACCTCACTCCCGTTACAAAGAATTCAAAAAAGAAAAGTAACCTGAACACAGCGGTTGTGGCGGTTGCTCGCCATCCCCCGCGGTTGGCTTGTCAATAGCGCGGTATTGCAATATTGGGATTATTGTGACCGCCCTAATCATAAATGATCTGCTTCTATCACAGCTGTCACAAGGAAACATTGTTCCTCAACTAACAATTGTGAATTTGCAAAGGGCCTAAAGTGTTTTACGTAAAAAAAGGTTTCATAAAGCCAAAGGTCGTTTTTTTCCAACCACAGAGGACGATGTGTTTTGTCAATCCAGGCCAGTACTGCTTCGATGGAAATTATGAACTGTGGGGAGGTTTTCAAAGGTTCAAGAGGTTCAGATGTCTTCAGTAACAGAATGATTTTGAGTGTGATGAAAGCTAAAATTGAATGCTGGTACAAACACACACACACACAGAGAGCGCCGACACTCTCAGACACTCACACCTCATTCCCAGAAACATATCTCCTGTCACACACACCTCGCTCGCTCTCAAACCCGCCGTGATGGAGATTAATAGCAGCATTTAGAGCCTGCTGAGCTCCACCTGTCAAGGCTGGGGGCCCCCGGGGCAGCTCCGGTCTGTGCCTAGGAACGAGAGACTGTCCCGGGGCAAGATCCATCATGGAAGTCCGCGACAGGCTGGATCTCTGGAGCCAGCCTCCACAGCTGGACCACCGACACGGGGCCATCCGTCCAGGATGACAGGAACACAGAGTGAATCCAACTGGAGCAGACTGGATAGGCTGCTGGATGGAGCAGTGTGGGGACCGTGTGATGGCTGCATGGATATAAGGAAGCTGAGACGTGTGTGTGAGCACTTTTATACAAGTGTATGCCATTATGAGCACAAATATACACATAGTTTAATACCGGATGTTTGTATAATAAAGATAGCACAAAATTAATGTATTGATTCGTGTACATCGACACAAATTTCGTAATTGTGTAATTCTGAACCGATAAGTATTGAGACCGGCAAACGCCGCGTAGGGAGGAGGTCGGGCTGGATGGGAGCGTCAAAAAACATGGTCGTGTCCCGTGTGAAACCACAAGTCAAAGTTATTTGTCACGTAACTTCCGTACTTAAGTTACAGCACTTCCAGTGTTATTTTAACAAAAACGTGATCTTTTCTAAGTAGTTTTGTTGCCTAAGCCTAACCAAGTTGATATATTCCTAAACCTAAGTTTTATTTTGAAGAGACTGGAGCAGAAATTGACATGTGCGTCACATGTTGCTGGACATTTGTAGGAAAATGCACAAAAAATACGTTGTTGAAAGTCGTGCTGAACGTCACGAAAAATAAGGGAGATTCGTGTCTATGTACAAGAATAAAATAGATTAAATTTCGTGACTATTTCACAAACTGCCGTGAGACTGTGTTATGTGAAATGTACTCTTTCCCGCTGGTCTCATACACCATTCGTAGCTATACCTACGAAAAACTAAATGCACTGTAATTCGTATATACAGTATATCCCACAAAATGAATTCATATGTGATCCATGTAATTGAGATCAAGTATAAATAGCCGTACTTTCGCCCAGGAGACCAGTGTTCAGGTCCCGTGTGAAACCTGAAGTCAACGTTGATTTATTTGTCACATAACTTCCGCACTTAAGTAACGCCACTTCCGGTGTTATTTTAACCCAAACCCCCATCTTTTCCTAAACCTAATCAAGTAGTTTTTGTCGTGGAGCATTCACACTTGTGCGGCGTAACCACTTCTGGTTTGGCGTAACTTAACCACGATGCAATCTTAAATTTTCTTGCCCTAAGACTAACCAAGTTGATCTTTTCCTAATCTTAACTAAGTGGTTTTGTCTTCTAACCCAAACAAAGTTGTGTCCTTTGAAGATGGGAGTTTATTTTGAAAAGATTGGAGCAGAAATTGACGCTGGACATTCGTAGGAAAATGGAAAACTGCATATTAAGGGGTTAATGTAAGATGAAGTATTGACATTACAACACTGAGGTTGATGAATAAGGTTCCTACAGTATTGCCATTAGCAGCTGCATGGACACCAGGCCTTTTTATCTACTCACTGGGATATATCCTGCATGCTTTTTCTTGAAAAAGAAAATGCAAAACAAATACTTTTACTGTTTTATTGCCATGAATACCATCAATTGCCACTCATGGAGCCATGCTAGAAAGGCTAAGATTAAAGCTGTAAACTGAAAAATAAAATGCAATACACCTTGTAGAATGTATTATAGTTTTTCCAATAATGATTGAATTATTGTGTTTGAAAGTGAATCTCAGGTAATCTTAGATTGACAATGAATGCATTAAAGGATCTTAAGGTGTCATGAAGTGTAACAACAGGAACATTGGTGGGCTTGCATTTTACATGATGGAGATATTTCCATTTAACTACGTTATGAAGCTAAATATAATTTCCAATAGTTTTAGGTTGCTTTGTTAAGAGGAGTCTCCAGGAGTTGGGCGGTTGCAGCACATTGACGGCTGAGGTTTGACAGCTGCCGTGACCCGTCAGTCACTTCTATTACAGTATCAACAGCAGCACGCCCACAGAGCGCTGCTGGATGCTGACTGTTTGCCAGCCTTGGTGCAGAGGCAGAACAATGGCTCTTATTTCCTTACCCAGCACTCCTCCATAACACACCGTAAATAGAGAATTACATCTTTTATCATTTTTTATGGAAGGATTTGACCTTTGCTCACCTTAAAATTGGTAACTTGTGGTGTCAGAATTGTGTGGAAATAATACATTATAGTGACGGGGTTCACCTCCAAATGTTCATTGATATGCACTTCAAATGTTGTCAGTTCGGAGGGGAGAGTCTTTCGTCACTGAATTGCAGTAAGTGCCGCAGGTCTTTGGTGATCACCCATTAACGTTATGATTTAAATCAAATACTGAATTACAACACAGTGAAGATGTGTTGGTTGCAGACGGTGAAATGCTCACGAGGGACGATGAACCCAGAGAGAACAGATAGTCCTCTCGGGACAATATAAATTATCATGATCTTACAGGAAATACGGGAAGCATCAGTTGTATTACGCCATCACTTTGGGTAACTTTAGTACATCATTAGGGTCTGTAGTCTGATTCATGTTGACACCACAACACCGAAACCAAAGAGCAGGTACATCAAGGTGACTTGTCTTTGTACTGCAAATATGGGTACTGATTATAATATAATTATTATTCAGTATGGTTTATTTTCCATTTTATGTTATGCATTAAATGTATTCTATTCCATCTTATTTTTGTATTTTTATTTTTTATTTTATTTTGTCAAGTGTGTTTTATTTCCATCTCATTTTTGTATTTTTATTTTGAAGTAATCAACATATAGGAAACAAGACCACATAAAAAATAGTCAAATAAAATCTATGCTTCATTAAACTCTTACAGGTTAACCCTCTGAGACCCGGCCGACTTTACTGTCTTTCAGAGGCTCTAGCAAATGGGTCTAGAAAATGGGTTCTATGGCTACCAACACGTCTCCCCTTTACAGACATGCCCACTTTATGATAATCACATGCAGTTTTGGGGGAAAAAAACTGTTTTTTGAATGCAGTATAAATTCTAAAATGGTGTATTTGAATATTTCTGCATACTGGGGTCCCTAAACCATCTTGGAATTACATACATTGGGTATCACTGTAAAGCTGAAACTCTTGTGGATCCAATGAGCCCAACTGTATTCATGTGTGATGATGTTAGTCCCCATAGTAGCCATTTCATTGTAGTGAACTCACTGTAACCTCACTGTATTAAATGACCTGTGGTGACCTCTAGGATAATCACAGCCTCATGAAACTTTACAGCCACAATCGCTGAAAAAGAAATGAAATTCTTGCAGAAATCTCCAAATGTCAAAAGTTTTTGATACCAAATCACAGCATGGCTTCTTCTATGGTGTTCCTCAAGGTCTTGGTCACTTAATGTGGTATTTTGGAGGGATTATTGATCATTTTTTAACAATTTTCAAGTGGTACAAAACTGTTAAATTTAGCACCAAATCTGTTTAACAAATGGTATCAACCCAAAAATTGCTTCAACGACTTATGAGACATAATAGAGCATGGAGATGGCCATCACATACTTTAATCATAATGTTTTAAGCCCTTATACACTTTCAATATTTATTTAAATAAATTAATAATGTAATTAATGTTTATTTCAGATTTATCACTAGAACTTGACACACAGTGCTGAGCTGCATCTTAATCTTCAGGTTCCCAGCTTTCAGATGATGTACACCACCTCTATGTGACATCTACTGTTGACCTACTATCTCCCCCTAAAGACCCCCTGTACCTCACTAAAAAAAGGCAAAAAAATGGGTCTATTGTGGGTCTCAGAGGGTTAATGGTCATTATCTGACCAAGAAACTAAGAACCGGAACAGAACAGGACAAAATGAAAGGTCATTATTTGCATTGTGACAAGTGTAGGCTGTAATTTGAACAATGTTAACAGAACTTATCATTTCATCTCGTATAATCCGCTGACTTTCAAATGAATCTGCTTGTAATCATCTCTTCTCATCATATCGATCAGATCACACATAATTTGCTCGTCCCCGTCTCTACATACAACATGTCTCACTGAGATAATGTGATTTATTTCCATCTCAGTAATCAGATTACATGTCATTTGCGCTCCCCATCCACTGAACCACTAACTGGAGCTTTAGATAAAAAATGGCGGTGTGCATTATTTTTTTTGTAATCTGACTCCATGTAGTAATTAGTTACTCTCTATCCTGGCGTATCAGTAGCTGGAGCTTTAGATAAAGAGGCAGCGTGGAGAGGCTCTGTTGACGATCAGCACTGCAAAGCTAACGGAGCTGATGGCTATTAGCATAATTAATGTCATCGCCGTAATGCACTCTGAGACAGCCTGCCTCACACACACACACACACACACACACACACACTCAAACACCATTACATTTGAAAACAGGCCTGAGCATGCTCTAAGGAACTCAACATGAAACTGTCATGTGTGATCTTTCCTGTTTTGCGATGCTACCATGTCGCTGTGATGATGTCAGTCATTCAGTGGTATCTGCAAATACATCATGTCCCGAGCATTAAAATAAAAGCATTCACTGTGACGTATTGTGTTAAAAGCCGGGGCAAGATAGGTTAGATAGAACGTAGGCCTGTGTGTTAAAGATAGCACAGGATGCCTGAGGGGGTGTGACAGAAAACCAGGGCTGCCTGCTCTTTCTCTCTCTTGTTCTTTTTTCTCCCTCTTTTTTTTTTCTCTTTTCTCAACACCTCCCAATTCCTCTCTCTCTCTTTCTCTTCTCTGCACCACGCAGCTATAAAGCAACTGTAGCTCTGAAGGCGAAGCACACAGAGAGAGAGAGAGAGAGAGAGAGAGAGAGAGAGAGAGAGAGAGAGAGAGAGATCTTTCTCAGATTCTTCTCTGCTCTTAACCATTTCAAATCTCCGGTGCCAAGGACACCGAGCGAGCTTAGAGTGTGAAAAGTAAAGCCACTTAGCGGGGAAAATAAGCATATCACATGGAGTGAGTCGGCGTGGCTGCATTCACATCGACAAAATGTGTCGGTGATTTGACACAATTTTGCAACTTCTGCCAAGATTTCATGTCTTTAAAAAAAATCAACACTATTTTGTCCACAACAAACTGGCGTCTAAGAAGTTCCAGCAATGAATGTATTCCCGTGACCTTGTCTTTATTATGATTACATAATGTGGTCACATGGTTGATCACAGGTAGCTTTTATCACACGTGCACCACATTTTCAACAGAGCTTGAAAAAGCAGGAAGTGAAACGAGTCTTCTTTTAAGGTAATTTCAAATAAAACCAGCTAATCATTGAGACGAGTTCATGATGATGCAGGATGAAAAGAACGTGAACACAAAATACAGAACAATTCATTTTTCTTCAATTTTCCTTTCTCATAGAAAATGATGATCATTCAACCCGTTCTCACTCCCAACTTGTCAAATACCGCCGTTTGGGCAGCGCCCCTCGGCTTCGGAAACCGGGGCACCCTTTAGCAACAGTATGTGACAAACTGGGCTTTCAACTAACTCCAATGTAAACCCACCCGCGTCATTATTCAACGGTCGGAGCAAGTGACGAAATAGTGTGAGTCCACTCAGGGCGGGCGGGAGTGGTGGTGGACGGGTCAAACAAACACAAGACTTTCAACCAGGAGACCGCTGTTCGTGTCCCGTGTGAAACGTTGACTAACAGCCTGATAAAGGTGTGACATCCACCAAGTCTCCATTTTCCTTCCCGCCTTTTTTTGCGCAGGTTATGTACAGTATATAACCAGCATTTACGTCTCACTGCCAATGCCAGTCGCAGCATAACCACTTCCGGTGTGGCTAACCCTAACCCCCCTAACCCTAACCCTGCATAACTTAACCACGATCTTTTCCTAATCCTAACTAAGTAATTGTCTAGCCTAAACCTAACTAAGTTGTTTCCTGTGAAGACGGAAGTTTATTTTGAAAAGACTGGAGCGGAAATTGATGCTGGACATTTGTAGGAAAATGCACAAAAAATGAGGCATAACTTTTTGTAAGATATCAAACGAACTGTTTTATGAGCATACATGTAGTATAAAGAGCGAGAAAGTCCACTTAGGGTGGGTGGGAGTGGAGGTGTATGGATCAAACAAACTTTCACAGACCCAACGGAATTTTAAGCAAACTTTTGAAATGTTGCAAAAAGAAGAAACGCAAACTAGGCTTGTTTCCATTATTTGGATTGGAGCCAATAAACTCAACTACAGTATAGTTTTGGTCATTAGTTGCCGCTATAGGCTACGCATGGCTGTTATCTGCCAGTAAATAGAGTAGAAGAAGAAGTAGAGGTTGTGAACTGGAAACAAAACAAGTCGCCTGGGCCATCTAAAAATGGAGAGAGGTCTTCAGGAATTTGTTTCAATTGGGCAAGTTTGAATTGCTCTTTCATGTCAGCTAGTATCGGGCATGTTTCTTGTGAACCGGAGACGAGGACAAGCATTCACACGTTGTGGGAATATCCAAGAAGACGCCAACAGCAGAAACAGCCGATCAGTCATGTGAGTTAAATGTTCGCTACATTAGAATTTATTCGGCAAAGGCGTTTCCACATCCCATTTAGCGCATCAACTATTTTTCGACAAAATCTTTCAGAAAGTTGTATCAAATTTTGCTTTTTCCAAACAGCTTTTCCAATGTGAATTGTGCAATGTGCATGGAAACATGGCTACTGTCTCAAGCCTAAGAGCCCCAAGGCCTGACCTCTTCAAACGATCAGAGATGTAGCCAGGGGCAAGGCCTCCACAAAGCTTTGAAAGCATCAATAAAACTGTACAAGCAATTGTAAAACTACTGTTTGAATAAATAATGATGAATAATACAGTATAGTATTTGATTCTGCATATGTTTCAATCTGTTTAACAGTTAGCTACTGTAACAGAATACAGATGAAGCAAAGGATGGAGGCCAAGAAAGGAACGCTGAGAAAATATATCTTTTTTTTTCTGGGTCAGTGAAGAAATACTGAATGAAATGATATAATGTGGGATTTATTTAAACAGCCTTCTGTCTATTATAATGTTTCAGCTTCACCTGCACATGGTGTGCTGTGATATCGGCCCTGTTAGCGGCAGAAAATCACCTGTCTGAACCTGAAGAGACTTTAGTGAACCAAACACAAGGACAGAAAACATTAGCTAAAAAGTATAATGTGAGCAGAGGTTGTGAGTTTTACTGACAACAATATGTGACAAGACTGCTGCTAGAAGACAGCATTATGCAATGTAACATAATGACTGCGGAGAGATGAGCATTTTTTGTGTGAATTAGGGGTTTTTATTTCACTTTAAGATGAGTGACTTGACATTATGTTGACACTAGTTCTTACTGATTAAGATACAACATTTAAATGTCACGTTGCGTTGCTTGAACTCCTCCAACTTCTGCTCATTTTTCTGTAAATGTCATATCTGTAGATCTTTAGTTGGCATGTTGTAAAGAGATTAAACTATTACACTTGAAGGTGAGGTGAGGGGGCTTGTTCCGGTTTCTCTGATGATAGATTTTAATGTCACATTGAGGCCTTGAAACAATGGATAACACCAGGTGTGTGACAGGATCAACCAACGTGACAATAAGAGTCATGTCACGGCATCCACACCATAACAGGATATGCATGAGTGCACGCAATCACACACACACACACACACACACACACACACACACACACACACACACACACACACACGTACACGTACACAGTGCATGAGTAATAGGTAGGTGCTTATTATGTCATACATCAAACTATAGAAAGAGTGTTGACTCAGCAACATGTGTCATTCTACAACATAATTACCACTTTAAGGCTGGCTCACACTCAGATGTTGAAAATGTGAGAGAGCCCACACATAACTACATGTTATGTTCATTTTCACAGTTTTGTTCCTGTAGTGTGTGTGGAGGGCAACAACTTGGCCAAAACAGCAGCACACCACACGCTAACAGATTCCATTCATGAACAACAAGAGGCCCCATTAAAAAAAAGGGAGATGATGCAAAATAATTTGCCATCAAAAGTGAACAAACATGGCGGACGACGGGCAGGAAGAATTAACGATGTTAGTTTTTGCACCACTTTGTACTGAAAATTCACAAAGGATGGATGGATGAAGTCATGGAGACTAATTACATAAACACTTGTGTTGTTGCCACAAATCAACAAGTTGTTCCTCCATTTCTGAGCTCCATCTTACTACTACTTTATGCTTCACGTTTTGCATTAGCCGCGGCCACCATGACGTCGGTTGTATCCTTCCGCTTAGGTCAATTTGTTTCCCACTTGGCTATCGGGTTTGGGTTCCCAAAACACAACTTGATATCCCATCGTAAATATTGAACATGTTTAATATTTACGATTTGAGATCCGTGCGGCCAGGATGGACTTCTGAGCCGATTGGGGGATGTAAAAAACACTCTTTAACATACCTCACACCACAGGAACATCTGGACAGATCATCTTTAGAACCATCAACCAATCAGGGCTTTGCTGTCGATTGTCGGGAGGGGCCAAAATCGGCTTGATACTCGTGTAGTGTGCACCCAGCAATAGATGTTAATTTCAATGTGTTTATATAACAGTGCATACATAAAACTGTTGGCTCAAAGTTGGAATCTGGACAAAATCTGGCATTCAGGTAGCTGTGTCAAACTTCCTCTGTCGTCTGTATTTTTTTATCTCTCTGTCCTCCCTTCTCTCATAAACCCACATTTATAATGACAAGACAGCGTCTCTTCTTGTGACAATCGCTGAAAGATGACCAACCGAATCATGGGAGAAAATACCACAAATGCACTGAAACTGTGCCATCAGCACACAGCTTTTTCCTGTGGATCGGGTTGAATCTGGGGCAGAGTTAATATGTGATTCAGGATGAAGATGGATCACACAGGCGTGGTGTAGGTATGAGCGTGTCCTGACCCTCTGCAGTGTGTGTGTGTGTGTGTGTGTGTACTCTTGTATTGCAAACTTTTAAACGGGAGGAGTGTTTAGCACTCTCTTCTTTTAGACGTTGGGGCTTAGGATACTTATATGTATGATGTTAAGGTTGGAATTAGAAACAGGCTGAAGTTAAGGGGAACATTTAGGTATTTAGTGGCAGTTGTTGGGATTAGGACGAGGACAGGCTCAGATCACAGGAGTTTTAAAATCCACCCATATGATCATTAATATACTCACACTACAAGATATAACATTGAGTCACACACTACATGATGTTATTTTTCCTTCACATCATTTCTCTCGCTCTCTCTCTCTCTCTCTCTCTCTCTCTCTCTCTCATGCACACACCCAACACTTTTCTTTGTCCACAAGTTTCAATGATATGTTACGCAGGGCAAAATCAGTTCTTTTCTCCATTTCAGCTCCCAAACAAACCTGTACCATTTCAAACGCAGACGCAACTGTCCCGATTTTAACTCAAAAAGTTCAAACATGTTTGTAATTTTTGCCGCAAGCCCAAGGAGAGACATGAACATTTTTAAAACCAGGTACAGGTTCTGACCAAGACCCCATGTGGTGCAGTCAGACCCCAACTTCAACGTCTATTTCTCAATGTGTGTCCTCTATCAGAAACGGGGGACACAATTCCTTGTCCCATGCAAAAAAAAAACGCATTCTAACGTTCAGTCAAACCTCATATGATGGTTCAACAAACAACACACCCAGAAGAATGCCGGGACGTGGCACCGGTGTATCCATCTGCCACAGAGAAGAGAGAATCTACTCAAAAGAAGGTAAAATATATAAATCAAAATTAAGATAGTGTGCCTGTTCACCTATCTAAATACAGACTGGAGACATTTATCAGCCCGTCATGAAAATAAACGCAAAGTTTTACGTATTTTTTCTCCCTTTCAACAGAAATATAAAACGACAACAATTGCAAGCTTATGGCAGGACTGGTGGCCATATGCACCAGCTGTATACCTCGCTGGGCTGGACCATGCGTGTCCTTTGGGGTCCGGTGTGGCAGGTTGCTAAGTGAGCCGAGCTGCCGGGACAGTTAAAAGGCCAATCTGTACAGCGGCCATGACGGACCGATATGACAACCCAAACCCTGGACAAGGAAAGCAACCAAACACCTTTTGTTGGGAACTTCATCCAAATCACCTGTTGGGAAGAAGCTGCATTCATCGCTCAACATTTCAACACTACAGATATAAAGTAGAAGGCTTCCTACACCTTACTTAAATGTGAAGGATGCTGCAATTTTAAAAGTAAAAGTAAATCATTATGAAATGAAAGAGTGGGACTTGTAATGCTTCGCAAATAAGGATATGATGTCACAGATAGATAGATAGATAGATAGATAGATCAGTCCAGTCGCACAGCAGTTCGTGAAATAGTTACAAAATTGAATGTATTGATTCGTGTACATGAATGATGGTCAGCAAA
The DNA here is from genome assembly GCA_916700685.1 of Adelosebastes latens. Classification (NCBI taxonomy): domain Eukaryota; kingdom Metazoa; phylum Chordata; class Actinopteri; order Perciformes; family Sebastidae; genus Adelosebastes; species Adelosebastes latens. The sequence continues at coordinate 46,336 of CAKAKR010063829.1, read as the reverse complement.
AAAAATCAATTCGTATGTAATCCACGTAATTGTGAACCAGGAAGTATAGAGAGAGGCGAACGCCACGTAGAGAGGAGGTCGGGGTGGATGGGTGGGTCATAAAACACCAGACTTTCGCCCAGGAGACCGCTGTTAGTGTCCCGTGTGAAACCACAAGTCAAAGCAGATTTATTTATCATGTTCTGTATTTAAGTTCCACCATTTCAATTTAACGCAAACCGCGATTTTTTTCCTAAACCCAAGTAGTTTTGTTGCCTAAGCCTAATTAAAGGTACTGTTTGTAACTTCTCACACGTATAAATCAGTGCGGGTCCGTGTTCAATGGGCGCTCGCGTGTGGCTACGCTGTTCAGACAAGACTCCAACACAAACTACACGGAAGCACTAAAACCGCAAAGTTCTATCTAGTGAAGCCCGTCTTGCAAAACAAAGTTAACTCTTTCTGCTTTGGCCCCCCGACCGCGGTCAGAAGACACAGGGGAGACCGTAGCTTTGGTCTCCAGGGCCGGAGTCAATGCTGTACTCTGCTACTCTGCCTCCCTTCACTCACACACCGCGCTCGTTCTCTCTCTCACCACCTCTCAAGTGCATGCGCGCACACTACACACTGCAGAAGAGTTATGTTATCGTCTCCGACCAAAACTCCGGTGTCTCCCCTGTTCCTTCTGACCGCGGTCGGGAGGCTGAAGCAGGAAAAGCCAACACTAGGATCAGCACTGATTCATGGAGAGACCTTCGTCTGGTCAGCTAACATTACTGCCAAGCAGTTGAAATATAGAGTGAAATTGTGGTTTTAGCTGACGTGTGTCGCCTCCCTGTGTTGACTGATTCTCGTTCGTGTCTATGTAGAGCGAGCGCGAGCGCGAGCGCGAGCAACAGGATGCTGACTTCCGTTGACTTAACGGCCACAAGTGTCGCTGCTAACAAGCAATTTCTGATTCTTACAGAGTCCCTTTAAATTGATCTGAGCGTCACAAAAAAAGGGAAATTAGTGCCTTTGTACACTAATCAAATAGATTACATTTTGTGACTATTTGGAGAACTATTGTGAGACTGTGTTGGATAGATAGATAGACAGATGGACAGATAGATAGATATAGAGCAGAGGTGTGTGTAGGTTAGAGAGAGTGAGCGTTTTCATGTGTAGAATTGGATGCAGAGTACGTACAGAATAGTGTGGGCATGTGAGAGCAGATGCAGGACTGTGTGTATGTGTGTGTGTGTGTGGGCATGTAGGAATCGATCTCCCCCTGAGCGGGGTGGTGTTGGTGTTGTTGGTGTATCTGTGTATGTATATATATATGTGGCTTCTTCAGTACCTTCCAGGCAGCAGGTCCTCCAGAGGCCCGAGTGCGTCATCACCTCCTCGTTCTTCTTGCTGGTCTCGTTCTCGTTGGTGCTCTTGATCTTGCAGACGCCGCGCGAGTACAGCCAGTAGTCTGTCCCCACGGCGATGGTCATAAGGCTGAAGGCGGCGAAGGCCCCCACCGTGGTCAGCAGCATCTGAACTCCGCGGTCAAACACACCCATGTTGCCGCATTCCACGAAAGGGGGGCCCCCTTTCCTCTTGATGTACAGGAAGTAAATATTTGTGAGTTTGCGTCGCCACGCCAGCTCGGAAAACGGGGGGTGGGCGGTGTCGGGTGGACGACGGTAGCGGGGGGCGGCTGGGGGGGCGGGGGAATTAGGGGAGCTCGGGGGAAATCGTATGGTTGGTTTTGGGGTGGAACCAGCAACCAAGTGAAAAATCAAGATGAGGGTGGAGGTTTGGCCCAACAGACGGGTCAAACCGACTTTGGTGAGGACGACAGAACCCTCAGCTACAAAGGTTTCTAGTCCTCAAGTGGCAGTAAGTTGCCCTGCTCTGGAAAAAAAAAAAAAAAAAAAAAAATGTTGACCTAAAAACACAGGCTTCTAGCAGATCCCACAAGAGACCTGGTCTGGGATCTAGGCCTAGTTTGTTGAGTTGGAAGGCCTCTAAACGTCAAACTCTGAAAAAGGCCAAGATAATGAGAAGATGGAGGATTCTGCTCTGTTTCTCTTGTGGTCGTCTCAGGCCTCAGTTTGGCTTTCTGAGCCGACTAAAGCAGTTATTACAATCCTCACAGCTTCAACGGTGATGTATGGAGTGATGTGCATGTAGCGCTTGCTTTTTCCCACATAGGCCGTCACATACAGCCTACACTGTTATTCACACACACACACACACACACACACACACACACACACACACACACACTAACACACACACTCACACAGCTAAACTTTCACTCACACACACCTGTGCACGGATGAACACACACATGCACACAGTGTGAATTAATTCATACTGAAAAGGGATGAAGAAACATGGGGGGAGGGGGGGGGTTGTGGGGGTGGAGGTGGAGGGTGGTTAAGACTAACACAGTTGGCAGCCTGGTATCTTTTAAAATGGCCCCAAAAAAGGCAAAAAAAGCAGAGACCTCCAACAGATGATGACACAATTCAGGATGAGATCTGACTACCTTGATGTTCCCCAGTGGATCAGTGAATTATGGAAGCTCATCTCTGAAGAATCACATGTATTCTGTGGGAAAAAAAAGGCAGGCAAGACAGACAGGAAGGCAGGGCCCAGAATATGTTGGGAAAAAAATAAATAAATAAGGACTGGATGTGCTGAAAGAAATGAAAGAACAAAATCAAACCAGCAGAATGAAGCACTCCCCCCAAAAAATCAAGGACAGAATGATAAATAATGCCAAATAATCAGCTGGTACCATGACTGCCATGAAAACCAGCCATTCCTTAATAGATGAAGGGAAATAAAAACCAACCAGGGACGATTAACCCCCCTCTCTCCAAATAAAAAAAAAAAAAAGCCAAAAAGAGGAAGAAAAAAAATATTAACTTAAGAAAAATCAAACGACAGCCTGCTTAGTTTTCCTTTTTCCTAAAATTCTGATCCCCAGTTTCCATATGTGGTCCCTAGACCTTTCTCCGGCGACAGTGGAAATGTGCTATAGATACAGGGGGATACAGGCAGCGGTACCGACGGAACACCGCGGAGAGAGGGGCGCATCCAGGCGGACAGGCCGAGCATCACCGCTCATGCAGCCGGTAGGAACGAGGAGGACCCGGGGGGTTGGACGGAGCTTCCCGGAGCGTCAGAGCCTCTTCCTCCAGCATCCAAAACACGATCCTAGACGGTTATATCACGGCCAACCGGAGCACAACACACACAGCCGTTTACTGTCATCACATGAAAACCATCAGGAATCACCAAAAAAAAAGCAAATGTTTGGTTTGGTTTGGTTTGGAGAAGGCTGTCAGGCTGTGTGGGGGATTATGTGCGCCAAAAAAAAACAAAAGATAAAAAAAATGTCAAGCCGAGCAACACATCAATCCTTTGGTTGGTTTCCTCGTTTTCTTCTTCTTCTTCTTCGCAGAGCTGAGATAGAAGTGGAGAGAGGAGAGGAGGAGGAGGAGGGGGTGGATGATGGTTAGAAGCAGAGGATGAAAAAAATCGACACAACCAGAGAGAGAGAGAGAGAGAGAGAGAGAGAGAGAGAGAGAGATGTTCTGTGCGCAGCAGCAGCACTTTACGCAAAAACAAGCGCACTGCAAAAAAAAAAAAAAAAATCCTTTTCAACAAGTCAGTTCATCTGCTGAATCTCAGTTTTTCTATTTCTCTGAAGAAAAGCACATGTGGCTTCCTGGTGAGGCAACTTGTTTGGAGAAATGTTTCCTTGATATCCTTTTCAATATGTTGAAGACAACTTTATTTATATGTCAATTCAAAGTGCTTTACATAAGGTGGAAGAAATGTAGGACGATATTTAAAAAAACACACACAAAAAAGTAAAATAAAATCAATTAAAGGTCCCATATTGTGCTCATTTTCAGGTTCATACTTGTATTTTGTGTTTCTACTAGAACATGTTTACATTCTTTAATGTTCAAAAAAAACTTTATTTTTCTCATACTGTCGACCTGAATATACCTGTATTTACCCTTTGTCTGAAATGCTCCGTTTTAGCGCATTTTGACGGAATTGCAACAGAATTGCATTAACATTGCTAGTCAACAGCTTGGGTCCATGTGTACTTCCTGTCAGCTGATGTCATTCACATACACTGCAACCAGGAATAAACTGGGACACATTTAGAATGTTTACCTTTAAAATTGTGTCAAGGATCTAATTATTGTATATTCGTGACATCACGAATGGATAGAAATCCTAACGGCTTGTTTCAAATGCAGAGTTTCTGAATACGGGCTATGTGAATTTCCCTGTGGATTGAGTGTTTCGATACTTTCACAGTATTTATATAGGATTTAAGCCTGCTTTATAATAAAAAAACATGAAAATCTCACTTTTTAATAATATGGGACCTTTAAAACAGAATAAAATGTAGATGTCAGCAGTGCATGTGTAGATCACAATACCTGGAATGTTAATGACCTACTCTGCATTATGTGACTGGATCATTTCTGTACATTTATTCATTATATCTCTAAATATATTCTGAGGTTATTATGTAAAAAAACGTTCTCATCTCTCAGAAATGTTTTCTTGATATCCTTTCCAATGTGTTGAAGGCAACTTTATTTGTATGTCGATTCAAACTGCTTTACATAAGGTGGAAGAAATGTAGGACGATTTTTGAAAAACACACAAAAAATAAATAAAATCAATTAAAACAGAATAAAATGAGATTTAAAAATAGATAAAACGAGATAAAATACAAATAAATTACAGAAAGATCAGAAATACAGTTTATATTGCAGTTACAGTGCCGTAATATATAAAAAATAATAATATCCATAACAGGTGAGACTATAGAAATGAGCACCCTCAGTCAAACGTCCCCAATCTGAGTTTATATTTCATTTATTGAGTTAGCTGTTCAATTATCTTTCCTACAATATTGACTCAGTCTCTGAAGGGAATTCCTCTGCCAGAAATCAACAGTACGCTCAAATAACTATAAACATTAAAGGTCCCATATTGTAAAAAGTGAGATTTTCAAGTCTTTTATATTATAAAGCAGATTTAAATGCAATATAAATACTGTTAAACTATCAAAACGCTCAATATACGGAGAAATACACACAGCCCGTATTCAGAAATTGTGCGTTTGAAACATGCCATTAGGATTTCTGTCCATTTGTGATGTCACAAATCTACAATATTTAGACCATTTCACAGTTTTAAAGGTAAACATTCTAAATGTGTCCCAGTCTATTTCCTGTTGCAGTGATTGTAAATAACATCAGCTGACAGGAAGTAAACATGGACCCAAACTGTTGCCTAGCAACACAATTCCGTTGCAATTCCGTTGAAATGCACTAAAACGGAGCGTTTCAGACAGAGGGTGAATACAGGTATATTCAGGCAGACAGAATGAGGAAAATAAAGTGTTTTTTGAACATTACAGCATGTAAACATGTTCTAGTAGAAACACAAAATACAAATATGAACCTGAAAATGAGCACGATATGGGACCTTTAAGTGCCCCAGAATATTCTGTATCTGCCCTGTATTATAGTATAGTTCGCTCAAGGACAAATATAATAAGACAGACCTGAAAAATAAATTCTGGTGGAGAAATATAGAACCATTTATTTATTCATTTATTTATGTTGGCCTAAAAGTAGTCAAATGTAAGGTTTTATAATCTAAAAAATACTATAAAAAGCCCCATAAATACTGTCTGTGTGTATGTTTTTTAATTGTGGAAGACCTGAATGTAGAACAAAGATTGTTTTTACAACGTGGCTGCCCTAAATAAAAAGGAATCTGATGAGTGATGATGTACAAACTGAATCCCAGCCAGCTTTCTGCCCTGCTGAAGTGTCCTGGAGCAAGGCACCACCACCACCATGCCCCTATATCAGCCCCAGTGGTGCTGCTCTGTAGCTGACCGCTGACCTCTCACCTCTAAAAAAGACTATTTTCTGACAGGGATCAATAAGGCGTCACGTTATTATCATCAGCGGGTTATTGTTTTCCAACAGGCTGACGTTGTGTTTAATTTCTGGTGGAGGGGGGAGATATGAGACACAAGTGATGAAGGGGGGGTGAGCAGCGAGTGTAAAACACCTGAACGAGCTGTTAAGGGCTCGGATGAGTTCAACAGAAATAGATGGGTTAGGTCGTAAAGCTCGGTGACCCGTGCTCTCTGTATGTTTGACTCTGACATATGTTTCCTATCCCCTCGACTCGCACACAAGCCAATGAAAATATTATATTTAGACACATTTTCCAAACGTTACCACAGAGTATACATTCAAATTAATTCATATTATTAAGGTATGCATGCAAATGTAGATGTCAGCAGTGCATGTATAGATCACAATACCTGGAATGTTAATGACCTAATCTGCATTATGTGACTTGATCATTTCTGTACATTTATTCATTATATCTCTAAATATATTCTGAGGTTTTTTATGTAAAAAAAAAACGTTCTCATCTTGTTTGTTTGTTTATGTTTCATTAGTCACATCCTGTTCCTCCTCACAGTGCACCATGGTTACTGCTGCTGCCTCGTCGTGGCGGTGCTGAAACGGACAGCTCCCTCGCTGGATCCAGGAGCACGGCAACTGTCTCCCTCTTGTGATAGGCTGCTCCGTGGCCACATGGTGTTTTCATGGGGATTGCCAGGGATATAGACACAGATGCACTCACACAAACACACAGACACACAGCAGGCTGGCCTATAAAGGCAACAGGAACTGTTTATGTTTTATTCTCTACTAGAAAGCGATGATAATGGGGATTTGTTGTTCGTGGATGTATTGGGGTTTATGTGTTTTAATCGATCGCTCCTCATGTTTCTCTTCTTGGCCCTGGATGAAGGGATGTTTGATCGCATAAATGGGAACTAACTAAGTTAAGTGAAAGTTAAATAAAAAAGCATTCTACTAGTTTTAACACTGCTGACGTGTCTTTGAGCAGAACACTGAATCACGCTCCAAGCTTTACTCTGGTCTACCTGGTAGTTGTCTTTCACAGAAGTCACAACTTTATGTGAAGTGTTAGAAGTCTAAATCACAAAAAAGGGGCTGCCATAGAGAAAAATGTCAAGACCATGGATGTATTAAGAGAACTGGATACAACGTTGGAGGCGGGGCCGCGTTCATTCCTATGAAAGTCGCTCAGTGGCGCATGAAGCCTAAATTGCTCCACTTCTGAGTGAAAAAGTACCCGGATCTTCCGGCAATCTTCCGCATCCATTGGACCCACGGTCCAGACGCAGTAGCGTCCGATCGGTCACGGGATCACAGCCGTTACGCTGTCGTCACGGCTTACTAACTCCGCCTCTCAGCCCTCGCTCCAGCCTCGGTCTGGGTCTCATTCACATGAACGGAGGAAGGGAAATAACTCTGGATTCGGCTATTAGTGCGTTTTACAACTTTTAGGACCTAATGATTTAAATAAGGACTACTCAGGTGTTTGTACTGAGGAGTTGATTCACCTCAAAAAAAATTATCAGCTGAGTTACAGACGTCTCTTTCCCAATGTAAGTCTATGGGAAAAAGTATTTTTTGGCCCAACGGCATCACGTGACGGACACGGAAGTTGTAGTACCGCCGTTTGGCCACTATGAACATTGGCACCAACGACCGGTGCTCTTCCTGGGGGCTTGCACAGGACCTTTACATAGGGGACCAGGGTTCGTGTCCCGTGTAAAACTAAAAGTTTAGTGATTTTTACTGACGTCATTCTGTCACGTGACTCTACGCCACTGAGTCACATGTTACGTCCATAGCTTACGTTACATTACAAGCATACTTATTTAAAGCCAAACCATGAAGTTTTTCCTAACCCTAACTAAGTAGTTTGTTGCCTAAACCTGAGGTTAACAACACACTAATTTGTTCGAAAAATACATACATGCAGCACATTCCTAAGGTCTTGACAGGTGACACTCATTGCCCTTGCAGTCTATTTCAGTTTCTGTGTTGCATACCTAGTCAACAAACATGTAGTGCCTATTTGAGGAAAAGTACTGTACCTTAAATGGACAGAAGTGTCAGACAGAGAGGACAATGTGAGATATACGACTGTTAGCATTCATGCAAGGTTATAAATGTCGCTAAACCGAGAGACTCAGTGCTCTCAGCCCTGAATATTCTATGTTGATGGTTTCGTGCCCTTGCAAGTGTGTATTAAAGTCTAAAAGATGCTCTCTTGTTTTTGAGTCCTTATTTAAACAGAAATTGCCTCCACACTAAACTTCTGCATCTATATACTACGCAAAAGGCTGCCCACAGCAAAATATGACAAGCTGATACAAAATCACATTATCCAGAAAGTTAGGGGAATCACAAGAGACAAATTCAATAGAGAATGGTCAAATCTGAAGCAGCAGATGCAGAGATATTGTAAGTTTCAGTCTTTAGAATGGGTCAAGCAAACAAACACGAGACTTTCAACCAGGAGACCGGTGTTCGTGTCCCGTGCGAAACTAAAAGTAACGTTGACTTATTTTGTCACATCAGTCTTAGTCAGTATCGCTGAGCCAGAAAGCAAAGCTCTTAATTTACCGGTCCATCTACATTCTGACTCTCACCTACGGTCATGAGCTTTGGGTAGTGACCGAAAAAATTAGATTGTGGATACAAGCGGCCGAAATGAGCTTCCTCCGTAGGGTGGCTGGGCTCAGCCTTAGAGATAGGGTGAGGAGCTCAGACATCCGGAGTAGAGACGCTGCTCCTTCTCATTGAAAGGGACCAGCTGAGGTGGTTCAACAGCTGATCAGGTTCCTCCTGGACGCCTCCCTTCAGAGGTTTTCCGGGTACGTCCAACTGGTAAAAAGCCACCACGACCATTTCCTAACACTACCTAAGTGGTTGTGTTGCCTAAACCTAACTTTCTGTGAAAACGGAAGTTTATTTTGAAAGGACACTATGCATGTATGACCATATATTGACACGCCGTCCCCGGTCCGTTCAAATGTAACGCAAGAGCGGTACCCAGTGCGTCGGTCTCAGATGCCGGGGGGCACTGATCAAGCGGCGGTGTTTGACGAGTTGGGAGTGAAAATGTGTTGTTTCCTACGAATGTCCAGCAACAAGTGTAAATTTCCACTCGTTACATGCATACATTCTTTTCAAAATAAACTTCCAGGATCTACTTAGTTAGGTTTAGGAAAAGGTTGTGGTTTGGGTTAAAATAACTACAGAAGTGGCATAACCTAAGTACGAAAGTTAGGTGACAAATAAATCAACGTTGACTTGTGGTTTCACACGGTACATGAACAGCAGTCTCTTGGGCGAAAGTCTGGTGTTGTTTTTAGACCCTCCCAGTTTGTAATCCAGGCTACGACATCATCTGGGTTATTTTTCAGAGCCACAGCAACTATTTTTAACAGATTGAGTGGTCTCAGGACAAGTAAATTGAACTTTAGGTGTAAAGTTGGTGGAGTGACTCTTTAATTTGTTCAATACACATGAAGATATCCATCCAAGTATTCCCATCCAAATATTTAAAACAAAATAAACCTGACAGGATTTACTATCTACCAACATAGTCATGATTTACATTCAGTCAAAACCTAATCTAAAGAGAATGATTGCATACTGGGCACTAATAAATCGAATCTAGTCAGATAAGATGATGTTTCAGACGCACGGAGCTCACATCCTACACATGCAGCAGCAACGTGGCTGTGGGCTATACAGCACAAAGGCTACCTCGCAGAGGAGGTGCGATTGCGACACAACACTTCATGTTTTCTAGGTATCAAAGTTCAGATTTTTCACAGTTAATCTCTCGCTGCCATTTGCAGCCTCTGATATGCAAAATTGCTCACTACAGCTACAAGTCTGCTGCAAAAGCTGCTGGCCTGAAAAAAGAGAGATTCAGGAGACTCGGATAGAAGCAAAGAGGTAGCAGCATGTTTGTTCATCCGTAGATCCGTCCAACGTGTTTCAGGGGGATGCCTGCTGAGACATTACTGGTCTACTGCTGAAGAAACTTGGAACAATGGATTTTGGCATTTTGAAATTACACTAAGTTGCCTGTTGGGGATGCTGTAATTAAATGTCAAAACTTCAAACTTTGAAAGGCCATAACTGCTGCAGCAGTAGTCTGATGTGGATGTAATGAGGGAGGCTCTGTCTTGTCACCGATTGGCCTACAGCTGCCTGCACCATTTGTGGGTGATGAGATGCACAGTGTACTTCTTGCTTTCGCTCATGGGTTGTTTTTTTTACTCACGGTTCTCTCCGTCTCACAAATACAAATTCACCCCTGCATCAGATTATTAGGTTGAAATGTAATGTATGTTTATTAACATTATAAATGCAGCAATGAAGACCCAGCCATGGCAAAGGAACTTGAAGAATACTTTGACATTTTGGATTATGCGCTTATTCACTTTTGCATCAATACCATACATGTCTCTACAACCAGATGGTTAGCTTAGCTTAGCTTAGCATAAAGACTGGAATCAGGGGGAAACAGCTAGCCTGGCCCCATCCAAAGGTAACAAAATATGTATAAAAGCACCTCTAAAGTGCACTAATTTACATATCATATCGTGTTTGTTTAATCTGTACAAAAACAGGGGGTTGTGACTTTTGGTGCCTTCAAATGAAACTCGTGAGCTCGTGTTTACAACATGGGAAGTCGTGTACATGATATGCTTAAGTGGTTAAGTCATGAGAACACCGCTGCTAAGAAACGGCAATATGAACGTTGCTGTCGGCGTCGAGAAGCCACAGAGGCTAACAATTTAGCAAGCTAGCAAGTGGGTAACATAATGGAGGAAATGCAAAGGCATAATGACAGACGAGAATGATAAGGCCATTGGGAATATCAACATTTTCCCAAAACATATAAAACTATGAAGAAAAACAATATAATACTAAAATTCAAATATATTAATTTATCATGCACTGAAAAATGAACCTCCATGGCCTCCTCCATTTCTGACAACGTCAACAAGCATGTCACAACTCGTAAACTCAGAGCTTTCAGAAACTTTACACTTCTGAGGTCGTTGAATACCACAAGAAGGGGGGGGGCGTTCATATGGACTCTCCTCGTAAACACGGTAAACACGACCCCATTTTAAAGGCACCGTATTTCTTGGCCGGCGCAGTGACTTCCTAGAATCACCTCACAGTGATGACAAGACTCCAGGAAGTCACTGCGTCATTACACTTTTTTTTTGTACGGACTAAACAAAAGAAATATGACATGTTAATTAGTGAGCTTGATTTGTCGGTCGCCATAGCGATAGTGTTTCAGAGCACCAGATTCCCTTCAAAAAACCTCTCCTTGTCCCAGTCTGCTCCTCTTCATGTCTGCACTCAGTGTTTTTCCATGACTCCGCCCTCACCTCACCTCACCAGTCAGCCACTCCCCCCCCTCATCAGCTCACCTGAGCTCACAGCTGCAGTGCATCAGTAATCAAGCCAGTATTTAAGTTTCCTTTACCAGATTGGTCTTCGCCTCCATGCAAGACTTTCCAGCACTCAGCCTGTCTCTGACTTACCCCTCTCGTCGTAGTCCCGGAAATAACCTCAGCCTTCTGTCCCCGACCACGAGTTCTTCCTCAGCGTTCCTGGTTTCAGTCTGCTCCTCTGGGCTGTTTGGTGTTTTTCCGACGACGGTACCGCAGCGTGAGTTTCCCTCTTTGTTACCCTGCGGATTACTGTGGACTTCGGACTTTGTTTGTGCTGCCACAGTTGCCACTGTGTTAATTCCCTGCTGGCGCTTTTGGAATTGTTTGGTGAAGACACGTGGCTCACGCTAGCTTCAGACTCACTTGAGCTCCGGTTCGGCCCTACCGGATCGAGTCCCCGTACCCCCCGAAAGACTATCAAGACTTCCAGTCTTCATCTAAAACAATACCATGAGTTTACTTGCCTGCTTGTCCTGGTTCCTGTGTTTGCTTTGAATAAAAGACATTATCAATGTTACCTGCCAGTGTTTGTGCTGCATTTGGGTCCATACCACATCCGTTACACTCCTTTTACTACAGCAGGGTCTCACAGTCTGCCCCGCTCAGTCCTGGCTCTCCTGTGCCTCCCTTCCACCCAGCGGGCCCAGCAATAACGGCCCGGGCCTCCAGCAGCGTGGTGTTGGTGTTGGCTCCCAGCAGAACAACGAGACGAAGCTCTGCTCCTGGCCAGAGGAGGAGCCGCCGCTGCTGCCGGGCACGGAGCTCTCCACCTCTCACCGGAGCTCCAACTGCAGGTCAAATGCGGCAAAGAAGCCGGATCTGGGTCTGTCGCTGCCAGAAGGCCCCGTTAGAGTCTGAGCTGAAGGAGTTTCTTATGAACCTGCATGATTTCATCTGATTTCGCGCAGAATCCGACCAGTAACTAACCAGTTTAAAGTTCCTTAGAGTAACTTTGTATACTTACTTGTTGGAAGTGGTTCCTTTGTAATTGTTTAGTGCCATTACGATATGCATACCCTTAACTGTGGGAGAATCTTGTCTGTAAGGTTTCTGTTCAAAATGTATAATGATGAAATGTGAAAAAAAATCTTAGGATTTGTTAACCATGGGTGTTTAAGTGCTCTAAAAAAGTACAGCAAAGTAATATGATATTGCACTATCAATCATTCTGAAAGAACACGTTTAACTTCTTCAAATTAATGTTACCTCATTCAGTGACGCAAATCCTTTAGCCTAATAACATTTCATACACTGAGTGAATTACAATTACTCTGACAAAACTAAATCTGAAGATTCTGGAAAGACTCACAGAATGATGGATGTGAACAGTTTCCAAATGAAAGACACAAGAGTTTTCCAAAGAAGAGAGGAAGCTGCAAGATAGAGTGGGAGGAAGAAAAGTGAGAGAAAGCGGCGGAGAGGGATAGAAGACGGAGAGACGAAGTGAAGAGCGAGGCAGAGCGAGAACAGTCTGCCATGTTGGCCGCCCTCCCTCCTCCTCCTCTGGGGTCTAGAGGACATGTTTAACATTCTACTCTACTCCTCCTCCTCTCCTCTCATCCAGCCACAGCCTCAAGTCCCTGCTGCACTCTGGTTACTGATGGCCAGAGACGAGAGCAGAGGCACAGAGAATCCCTTAATCATGACCAGCACGCCGCCGTTGCTGCATTGTTGTTGCTGCATTGTTGTTGCTGCATCTGATGTGTTCATTCTGCACAAGTGATGTGCTGATGACACGCGTGCAGTTTGTTGTTTTCATCTAAGAAGGTCTTTTACCTCTTGATCAATGCCAACACTTTGCCAAGCAACATATTCAATGCAGCACCAAATATCTATCAAAATGGAGAGCTTTATACCAATATGCTTTTATGTCCTTTGTCAGAAAAAAAGTTGTATAAATTGTTCAAAGCTTATGTAATTTTCAATGTTATAAGTTTTTCTTTTGTTACATTTAGGTTATACCTGCTGTTTTTTTAAGAGACATTTATTTTGGCCTTGGCGGAAGTTATGTTTTCAGCGGCATTGGTTTGTTTGTTTGTTTGTTTGTCTGTCTGTCTGTTTGCAGGATTACTCCAAAAGTTTGCGATGGATTTGAATGAATTTTTTTGGAGGGGTGGGTTGTGGCACAATGAACCAACATGTTGGTTCAGGAACCAACGTGTTCTGAAAACTACAAGTAGATTGTCATTTCCGGTAAGTGCGCCGCAGAGTATTCGATTTGAGACGACCCTACACCGCTGAAATTCACGCACTACTCAAGTAAGTACAGAGTGCACACAGTGCACTACAATGAAGTGTACATCCGGAAGTACGTGGATTGGAACACACTGTTGGATTTACATTTGTCACCACTCCAAATGATTGCTAATGTTGCTCTGTGTCTGTGAAAATACTGTTCACCACAACAACTTTTGTTTCCAGCTTGATCAGCTAAAATCATTACTGCTCAATCAGTTAATTATCATTACAGATTTAAGTATTTGCTATGTGTGCCGCGCCTTCAAAGTGAACATTGCTGTGATGGTTTGCCATTGTTACACAGTGCAAATCAACATATCAAAGTTCACCAAAGTTCGGAGCACCTTGGAACCCGGGTGGTCATTCCCAGGGCATCACGGCCGTCGGTGTTACACACCACCGCACATATTTTAGTGCCGGTATGAAACGTACCGGGCGTTCCATTAACTACAATGTAAACCCATCTGCAGCAACAGTAAGTGATCCGGTAAAGTGCGCCGGGAGTGTGGATATGTAGTTTAAATACTGAAAAGGCAGGCGGGAGGGGAAGTGGATGGGTCCAACAAACACAAGGCTTCCATCCAGGAGACCGCTGTTCAGCTGTTTGTTTGTGTCCCGTGTTCACAACGTTCAGGGTCATTTTCACTGTACAAACATTGTAGTTGTAAGGCCAACCATGTTGTTTTTTTCTAAACCTAACTATAATGGTTTTGATGGCAAAAATAAAGTGACACTGAGGGGCGTGACAAAAATAGATAAAATAAAATAAATAAATAAAATAATCTTTAAAAATTTAAAAAAGGTTCACCAAAGTTGAACTTGATGCAAATGCTTTGTGGGCGTTTACTTTGCTGCTGTGACCAAATGCACCAATCACAGTGATTCCATTCAACTGAATTGAATTCTGCTGGCATAAATGTTTTTGCCATTTTTTTTTCCCACCTTTATTAGACACATGACAGCATAGAAGCAGACTGAAAACAGGGCAGAGAGAGAGATAGAGAGAGAGAGAGAGAGGTATATCATGCAACAAAGGTCCCATGGTCGGAATCAAACCTGGGATATTGTGGTTATATCGTTGTATGGCTACCAAGGTGCTCCGGCATCAATGGTTTTAACCATGTCGTTCATCTCTGCTGCTTTCTTAGCATCTCTGTAAGAACAGGTGTGCGAGTTTGCAGAAGGTGTGTGCATCAGCATGTGCATTTTAATTTTGAAGTACTTTTATTATTTATTTATTTTACACACAAACTGACACACCAACAGAACTTATAATTACACAAGATGTCTAATTTCAACACAGTCTCAGTCTCTTTTTTTTACCCACCCTTCCACCTTGACCTCCACCCATTCACTGCCTTCTATACTTCCCGGTTCACAATTACGTTGGATTACATACAAATTGATTTCGTGCTGACCATCACGAAAAAAAAGTGAAATTTGTGTCTATGTACACAAATCAAATACATTAAATTTCATGACTATTTCTCAAGCTGCTGTGTGACTGGGCTGCTAATTTAGGCTAACGCGGCTCCATTCTCTTCTCTCTTCCTTCCTTTGCTCTCTTTCTCACTTTATTTTTCCTATCTTTCTCTGTCACACTCCCAAGCAATCCTCCCCTCAGCCTTCCCCCTTTTCCGTCCCTCTTCCTCTCTCTCTCTCTCCCCCTCGTTGCCTGAGGGCGAGCCAGGGTGTCCTATTCCTCTCGCTCTCATCGCAAGCTTCCAGTCTGCATGAATGACTCTGCGTTACCTGCTGCAACCTGGCCTACTTCGAAAGTTCCTCCTCTGCTCTGCTCCAGCGCCACCAGCAAAGTCACAGCCAGACAGAGAGACAGGAGGTGGTGCGTTGGTGAATTAGCAACGTGGAGGGAGGATGAGAGCAGATAAGAGAGGAAAGCAAAGAAAGAAGAGTGTATGGCTTTGAATATATTTTTAAGAGCACTTCATGCTGCATTCACATCGTGGCAGTACTCTGTAGAGGACATTGTTTTCAGTGGGAGAACAATGGGAAATATCTCGCCAGTGCCGATTTAAAGAAGTCCATGTTTTTTTTTTGCTAGATTAACTCATCTACTTTTGTAAAAACAGTTTTGGAGGAAAAGACATGAAGTGAAATTTTGGTTTTGCTGTGTTTTTTCCACTTCTCTGATTTGCTTCCTTCTAATTTACAGTGGAAACATTTAATGTGGAGTCATTTAAATAAATAATGTCCACATTCATTTTCAAATATTACTATAATTACCCTCAACAAATTAGACCATCACTGAGACAACAGGCAGCACTGTACACTGAATTAAAATGGGTCAGAGTTTATGGTGAATCTGCTACATTCCCTGTGTAGCACAAACCTGAAACTCTTATTATTTTTTGCAATCTTATACTTTACATGCTGCAGCTTTGTTCTAAGTCTAGTTTATTCCAATTTAGCTTTCACATTAGCTGACCCCGTCGGAATAAATTTTCGCTGTTATCAAAAAGCTGTTACCAGAGGGGTAAACAGCAACATGCTCACTGTACTCACAGAAATGAGAGTAGGAGAAATATGGTCTTTGTTAAAGAGCATAAAACGCTGCGCTACAGCTTTGATCATTATTCAAAATGTATCGGTTTATTAGAGAACAAGCAAAGCTCTTTAAAGCGTCATTTCACCCAAATCACACACACACACACACAGATTATCTGTCATGGTACAGGTATGCATTTAGAAAGTGTAATTTTTATTGGCGGTATCTTCAGCGTTTCTTACCTTAACTAAAGGGATGGCCTCCTGACCTCCTTTCATGATTAATTTGCATTAGATAAATAATACATCAACACAGTATTTGTAGAAGGCTTCTGAATCCTCAAAAGCAAAAAATAAAAAAAGAGCTCAAACTGCATACTTGTTTATTCATGCCTGAAACATCCATGCATGAATTAACAATTTAATTGGAGTGCTGTCCTGCTTGTGATTTTACTTTTGCATGAAACCATTTCATCACCTAACGCTTCTTTACATGTTTTTTTGGTCATTGTGTTTGTACTGAGTCCTCTGACCATCCGGTGATTCAACCCTACTCACTGTTCTCCATGTACTCCATGTTTTTGCTCAGTGTTCTTCTGCAGGACTTCACTCCTAACTGCAGCTCCAACCTGATCTAAGGTATATAATAGCGTTCTAAGGACATTCCGTGGGTCATGATAACGCATTTAAGGCTTTTCACTTGTCATTTAAAGTGGCAGTAGGCAGTATATTTTTGGCATCATTGGGCAAAAATTCCATTATAACCTTTCAGCATATTGTAATTCAAGTATTCTGAGAGAAAACTAGACTTCTGCTCCTCCTCATGGCTCTGTTTTCAGGCTTTAAACAATCTAGCCCGTGACGATCACAGGTCATTTCAGAAAGAGAGCGGCATTCCTATTGGCTGTGCTCCGATCATGTGACCGGTAGTTTGGCGTTCCTTCAAGAGAATTCACAATGGCCACTGCGACAAACTCTCTCATTTTACAGCTAAACCGTGCACTACAAGATGATTCTGAAAACATTTGAAGCGAGAAATAGGCATCAACATAACATAATATTGATTAATATTTGATCAGCGCTGACTAGTTTGACCGTTTGGTCGGAGTTCGCGAGTGATTGACTGCCGGCTCTCATAGGCAGCAGATGGATAGCGGACCTCAGATCAGCTCTTACTGCTTGTTTTCCTCTGCTCTGTGAAATCTTGCAGATGCCGTTAGGAGCACCAGAGGACAAAGAGGCACATTATTTTTTTCAGGATACCAGTTTCATGTACTACTGTCACGATATAGCGACCGTTTTATAAAAAATAGCTTTTTTTAAACATATTTGCTCCAATCTCGCCTACTTCAGCTTTAACATTGGGTTGTTACCGTGAAATAGTTGTAGTTATGTTTAGGCAACAAAACCACTTAGTTAGGTTTAAGAAAAACATCTTGGTTGGGTTTAAAATAGGTACGTAAAATATGTAACCGTAACATAAGTACAGAAAACACGTCTCAAACATCGCTAATGTAACACGAACACTGGTCTCCTGGTTGAAAGTCCTGTGTTTATTGGACCCATGTACCTCCCCTCCCACTGTGAGCAGTCTTTCTCACTTTGTATTCTATGTCACTAGCTCTGAGCGAGGCATATTCACACGGATGGGTTTGCATTGCAGTCAGTACAGACTACATGGTGTGAAATGACACGCCAAAAGCAAGAACGGCGTTGTTGTTGCATACGAAATGACTTACAAATTGCCGTGTCATTCATACGCCATTTGGTGAGACCGGGGTGGCAGTTCTTAACTGGCAGGAAATTCACCTTCATGAATTTTGAATGAAAAAATGTATCCACAATGTCCTAAGTGCATACTTTATAGAAAATAGTACAACAATGTTTAGTTCAACACCGGTCAACATAATGTTGATAATGTAGAGTGTGGGTGTCGTATGCAGTACCAACAAAGTCTCATTCGTGAAAAAGTCACAAAATTTGTGCATCTTCCTACGAATGTCCAGCAACACGTGACGCACATGTCAATTTCCGCTTCAGTCTTTTCAAAATAAAACTACTTCAGATCGACATGGTTAGGCTTAGGCAACAAAACTACTTAATTAGGTTTAGGAAAAGATTGGGTTTGGGTTTGGGTTAAAATAACACCGGAAGTGCTGTAACTAAGTACGGAAGTTACGTGACAAATAAATCAACTTTGACTTCTGGTTTCAGAACACCGGTCTCCTGGGAGAATGTCCTGTTTTTTTTGGACCCACCCATCCACCCAGACCTCCTCCCTACGCGGCGTTCGTTGATTTCGTGCCGACCATCACGAAAAAAATGTGTGTGTGTCTGTGTACACAAATCA
The DNA here is from genome assembly GCA_916700685.1 of Adelosebastes latens. Taxonomy (NCBI): domain Eukaryota; kingdom Metazoa; phylum Chordata; class Actinopteri; order Perciformes; family Sebastidae; genus Adelosebastes; species Adelosebastes latens. The sequence continues at coordinate 27,845 of CAKAKR010063829.1, read as the reverse complement.
ATACATTAAATTTCATGACTATTTCAAAAACTATTGCGACTGGGCTTGATGGGGTGTCGTAGGTCTATGCCGTACAGTTTGTGAAGCCCCTTGAGGCAAATTTGTGATTTGTGATATTGGGCTATGAATAAAACTGACTTGACTTAACTAATAAAGTTGAAAATTCATATATAGTTAATATTTTATAATATCTTGTCAACCTCTTGACTCCTAGGCTGAAAACCACAGATACAGTTAAAATACGGATGATTTCTACAGATGATGAGTCACCTCTAAAACGCCTCATATTCAAGGTCAAGACTGTAGGTCAAAGAGCTAACCTGCATGTCTCCTTTCTTAAGCCACGGGTGCAATTTAAATAAGCAGATAAGTGCAGGAATGAGTACGATGAGAGACGGGCTAATTGCTGTGGATTTTCAGTCCTCCGAGGTATTGTCTCCCAGACCCTGCTGTTACAGAGGTGAACTTCTCTCTCCTCTCGTCTCCCGGGTGAGCGAGGGAGCTCCCGAGGCGGCCCTCCCTCCTCAGAAGTCGGTGTTAATGGGGGCAGAGGAGAGCAGAGGGAGAGAAAGACAAGAGCTCAATCAAGATTTCTTTTACTCTTTTTTTCACCCTTCCATTTTCTCTCTCTTTCTCTTTCCTAAATTTTTTACTTATTTTATGCCGGCTTCATGTTGGAGATGCTCTCCGTCAGTGTGTTTCTGACTCTGTCCGTGGTTGGCTGGTACTCACAGTGTGGATGATACTGAGCTGACACACTCGTCCAAGAACACCGGCCTACACAGAGCCCACCTCATCTTCTGTCACCTGTTTGTCATTATTCTCTATTAGTATATTTACAGTAATAATGTATTTATAGTGCAAGTGAGACGTCTGTTCATATCCTATAGAGTTGCAAAGTGGGAGCAGTTATAGGCTCAGGAAGTAAAAGGTTCTTTGAGAATGAATATACTAATGTTCAGTTCATTAATTCATTTTGGACCATCATCACAGCCAGAAAAAATATTGGCATTGAATATTTCTGCAAACCACAGATAGGCCTATGTTGAATGGCAACGTTTCTGAACCAAAAATACGTTTCATATCAGCCTCGTATCACGCTTGCAAAAACGCACAATGCAACGTGTTTGACGTTGTGGAAAGATTGGTTAGGTTTAGGTAACAAAACTACTTGGTTAAGGTTAGAAAAAAGACCACGGTTTGTGTTCAAATAATAACGTAATGACATAACCATGTAACGTAGGTTTTTGGAAAGAACTACATGGTTGGGCTTAAAACTACTACGTTTGTATAGTGAAGATGACACTGAACGTTGTGAACACGGGACACGAAAGAACAGCTGATTGTAATGTAACGCATGAGACACGAACAGCGGTCCCTGGGATGAAAGCCTTTTGTTTGTTGGACCCATCCACCTCCCAGTGTGTCTCTTTTCGTTATTTAAACCACATCACTTGCTCTGACCAAATGCAAAAAGTCGCCATTTGACGTATCCCTGGTTTGCAGAAACGTCCAATGCAAACTAGCTGACTTTTCCTGGCGACTGGGCTGATCATCATGAGCTAGTGCCACTCTCTAACCAAAATGTCAATGTGGCACAGATGACATGTCAACAGGCCTTTTGATTGGTTAATTTTGCATGCGTAAATTGTAAATTTTAGATTGTATGGAACCAGTAGAACAGATGAAATGCTGCCCCCTATTTCTTTGGAGCACGTTGCTACATTTTACACATTGCATCTCTAATGAATCAGGATGACTTAATTCAACGTATCGTTATTATTATCCTTATTCAACGTTGTTCCTCATTTTTTGTGCGTTTTCCTACGAATGTCCAGCATAAAATTTCCGCTCCAATCTTTTCAAATTAAACTTCTGTCTTCACAGGAAACAACTTTGTTGGGTTTAGGCAAGATCGTACAGTAGTTAAGTAACGCAACATTGGAAGTGGCGCAACTTAAGTACGGAATCTACGTGACAAATAAATCCTGTGTGAGGATTTATTTGGGACAACAACACCATTCTCCTGGGTGAAAGTCCTGTGTTTTTAGACCCTCCCATCCAGCCCGACCTCCTCCCCACATGGCGTTCGCCGCTCTTTATGCTTCTTCGTTCACAATTACGTGGATTACACATGAATTGATATTGTGGGATTATACACGAATTACAGTGCATTACTTTTTTTGAGTACAGCTACGAACGGTGTATGAGAACAGCCTGCTTAATTTGCCTTAAAAGCACAAGGAGATAAGATGATAATGACTGATCCCTGTGGAGAAATCCAGTCATTACAGCAGCCACATGAACAAACAAAGAATATATACAGAATATATATAAAACAAACCATCAAATCGGGGGAATGTTTAGTTCTAATGCACCCACCAGCTTACATTAGACGTTAGGAAAGAGTATCCTGGATAAAGCAAAAACCCTACAGAATGCACACTGTCATCTTTGGGCTTTGGGATCTGGAGTTATTTTGAATGAACAAATTAGTAGTAGATACTCATTTATCTTGGCAAATTGACTGTAAACCCCTGTAACATGTTTCACTTTTTTCAGAAATTCCGATGACAGATACCTTCAGTGAGATGTTGCAATGAGTTACAGAAGTTTGGATAACCCGGATGTGACGTCGGGATTTAGGCATCACACAGCCGGTAGTGAAACAGCAGAGAAATATTCTTCAGCACTCGCTCCAGACTTGAACATCGTACAGTAGCTGTTTATTAGAAATGTCCTTTAGTTGAGGTCCGCCTTCACCCACTTCTTGTCTCTCTCTCTCTCTCTCTCTCTGGACGTTAAAGGGCCAGTGGAGCCTGATTAGGATGCAGAGGAGGAAGGCTCTGCTGCAAATTGAAAACATATTGATTCTCCTCATGCTTGGAGGGAGAGGGGGCGAGAGACAGAGAGAGAGAAGGAAAAAGACAGGGGGGAAGAGAGCGAGAGAGAGAGAGGGAGAAAGAGAGAGGGGGTGAGGGAGAGCGAGAGAAAAAAAGGAGGATAAAATCTGGTGATGAAACAGAGAGAGCAAGACAGTTGCCCAATGCCAGCAGCAACTTGTGTGGATGTCTGGTCTCTGTCACACACACACACACACACACACACATATGCATTTTTTTTCCATACACTAAGATAACATCCCATGGGTTGAGGGCTCTATGGTCACCATGGCAACGGGGTCAGGGCAGCGTTATTGCTTGAGTGTGTGTGCGTCTTATACATGCGAGCGCATGCTGTCATGTCCAGCTGTGGAGGGGAGAGGCCGCGGGATGCCGATGAGAGAGGACAGCGCATAACACGTACAGATGTGCTGACTGCACAGTTTCCATGGGAACAAGCCCCCACCCCCCTCCCCTACCACCAACACCACCACCACCTCCACCAAACAACATATCCCTCCTCCTCCCATTGCTCCTCATTGCTCTTGCAAAAGCTTGACGAGCTCCGCTAATACGTCTCGCTGCGTCTTTATGTGTGTCCGTGCAATCCTGGTGGAGCTCTCAGATCAGCTACAGCTCAATCTGTCTTGTTCTGAATGCACGAGTCACATCTTCTATGTGTGTGTGTGTGTGTGTGTGTGCATATTAGTATGTGTGACATGCTTGTCTCATTCTTTAATCAAGGATGAGGGCGAAGAGAGGAGAGTGTGAGGGAGGTGGTGGATGTTATCAAACAGAGTGGCTTTCTGTCTTGTGCACACACACACACACACACACACACACACACATAGGGCAAGCATCATTTGTGTGCACACAGACAATCACAATAATTGCTGGTACCCCGTTGACAGGAACTGATTTATTGTGTATGTGTGTGTTATAGCTACCAGAACTGATCATAAAGCACATTCTTGTCTCGTCTTCTGTACAAAAGCTGCCATCATATGGTTATCCGCTGCCACTGCTTGTTTAATAACTCTGAAGTGGTAGTGGAAAATCAGTGTGTGCACATTGCATGCATTACATAGCATGTGCACATAATTATTGGTATCTGTTGCAACACTGCTTTGAATATGGCGTGACCATTTAAAGTCTTGCAGAGAATGCCGGAATGATGAGCAGTAGTTTGGATGGATTATCAACAATTAAAGAAAGAGAACCATCTCTTTCACAAAAGTCACATCTAGCATTTAGATGTACAAAAAAAACTTCTGTATTATTTGTTAAAAGCTTGCATTGGATGGGAATGGAACCAACACTTCCCGCTGTACCACTGAACCACCAATGCTAGAATGTTCTGAGAGGTCTGCAGGGGCCTCTATAGGTCTACTACTGTATTACAATCTACTGTATTAGTGAGTGGATTGCCCTGCACTTTGCCACCCTCTAGTTGATTAATGATGAAAAAGTAAAAGTTACCAAAGGCATGAGGATGAAGTCAGTTGTTGATGTTTTCCCCACCAATTGTCTCAGCAAAATATCAACTAAAACAGCAACAGCAGTCTGGTCAGCTCTTTGATATGGTTTAAAATCCTACACGTGCCTGACTTACAGTTTTACATCCTCGTCAAGACACAGAATAAAACAATGGAGAAATGTGTGACGACTGTGAAGACATGTTGTAGCCTATGTACTCATGGGTTTGCATAACTAAATGAACTGAAAGACAGTGGTGGAAGAAGTATTTTATGTATTTTACTTGAGTAGCATTACAGTGTAAAAATACAAGTAAAAGTCCTGCATTCAAAATCTTACTTAAATAACATCACAATATACTTTAAGTAGCCTCCCAAAAGTAAAAGTGGGCTACTCATTATTCAGAATGATGACCCATATCTGAATAATGTAGGCCTATATGTTATAAGATTATAATTAGTGATGCATTAATGCATTAATGTGTAGGCCTACATCACTTTTAATGTGGCAGCTGGTAAAGGTGGAGCTAATTTTACTCTATAGGCTACGCTGCTGAGTAGGTTAACCCGGTGGTTTTTAAAGTGGGGTCCGGGAACCCCCAGGGGGTCCTGGGGTTCCAGGAAAGACCCCAGCAAAAAGGAAATAAAAACTCATCAAAATCAGATGGGGGACCCTGCGACAAAATCTTATCAAATGTGAGTCTGTGGTCTAATTTGTGTACGTTTAAGGGTCCTTGACATGAAAAAGTTTGGGAACCACTGGTTAACCTATAATAATATCTACATCATAATGTATTAATTGATTTGTATTTTGTATTAAGAAGCTGAATCTGAAAAGTAGCCTAAAGCTGTCAAATAAATGTAGTGGAGTAGAAGTATAGAGTAGCATACAATTGTACTTAAGTACTGCTGAAGTACCACTTCTGAAAGATCAATACATCTAATATGTAGATTGCTGCTGTCTTTGTGGTTTATTGTTCACGATTAAATGGACCAAAACATTTAATTGATTAGGCCTATTTATTTAATACATTTTTTTTATTATTATTAATATTCATGGAAACCTTGGTATACATAATATAAAAAAGGTTTATAAGTCCTTGCTGAAGACTAGACACAGAACCTTTCCAAGCCCTGAGCTGATTTACGACAGTTCATACTGTTTCTGTAGCCTAATAAAACAACTGAAAGTAAATTTGTGGGTCTGTGGTCTAATTTATGTCAGTTTAGGGGTCCTTGACATGAAAAAGTTTGGGAACCACTGGATTAACCTGTAATAGGCTTAATACCTACATCATAATGTATTAGTTGGTTGATATAATATATAAATTGCTGCTGTCCTTGTGGTTTATTGTTCATAAATGGACCAAACATTTAATTGATTAGGCCTATTTCTTCTTAATTTAATATATATTTTTTTTATTATTAATATCCCTGGAAACCTTGGGATAGTGAAAATAATATAAAAAGATTTATAATTCCTTGCATAAATGGACCAAAACATTTAATTGATTAGGCCTATTTATTCTTAATTCTTTTTTAAATTTTTTTTTATTAATATCCATGGAAACCTTGGGATAGTGAAAATAATATAAAAAGATTTATAATTCCTTGCATAAATGGACCAACACATTTAATTGATTAGGCCTATTTATTCTTAATTCTTTTTTATTTATTTTTATTAATATCCATGGAAAACTTGGGATAGTGAAAATAATATAAAAAGATTTATAATTCCATGCATAAATGGACCAAAACATTTAATTGATTAGGCCTATTTATTCTTAATTTAATAATTTATTTTTTTTATTATTAATATCCATGGAAACCTTGGGATAGTGAAAATAATATAAAAAGATTTATAATTCCTTGCATAAATGGACCAAAACATTTAATTGATTAGGCCTATTTATTCATAATTTGTTTAAAATTTTTTATTATTAATATCCATGGAAACCTTGGGATAGTGAAAATAATATAAAAAGATTTATAATTCCTTGCATAAATGGACCAAGACATTTAATTGATTAGGCCTATTTATTTTTAATTTAATAATTTATTTTTTATTATTAATATCCATGA
>CAKAKR010063829.1:0-19305 GCA_916700685.1 Adelosebastes latens | reverse complement strand
TGATTGGCCACTGCTGCAGTGGGGCAGTTTATAATAGGAGTTAACCAGAGATGTACATGTCATAAAAGTGCTTCTACGACAGAAACCGTGACTCCTATCGCTTAGATTGTTCGTGAGACCAGTTAGGAGTCTCTGATGAACAAATGGTGAAACATTTGGGTCTGTAGTAACAAAAATGTGACCTCGGCGGCAGTTTCGAAAAGTAGTAACTTTTTTCTCTGATCCGAAAAATTCTGTGAAATTTAATATGGGCCGCTATGAGAGCACAGCCTGGAGTTGCTCTCACATTCAGGCATGTGTCGCCAAATGTGTAAGTCCGACTGATTCCATATCTACATGACTGCGACCGGCACAAAAATACCTACGTTTTGATGTATTAATTATCTATGAGGAGTGGACGTTGTGGGCTACAGAGCAATTTGTTTGGAAAATTTTCAAAAGATTTCAAAGCTTTCCCGCACTCTAGCGATGATGTCACGCGCTCTAGCCCTTAACGACCCACGCAATACACACCCATTATAAAATCTGAAACGGTCTGAAAATTTCACAAAACGTAAACTGCGATTTCGTGAAAACCGTGCCAGCTATCAAAAAATTTCCAATTGGCCAAGTAAAGTCCCAAGTCTCGTGACCCGTTTAAACTTTTAATCACGTTTCTACGTTAAAGTATGGCGACTCTGTATGGCCCCAAAGAGGAGTGTTTTTGAGCACTCTTCACGTCGATTTTCAATGCATTCCTATGGAGAAAATAATCGCGCTTTCGCGCGATTTTCTCGGAAACCGCTGCGCGAATCTCTTAGACTGGTCATAGCCCACCATTCCCGATCATTCCGCACGTTTTGATGTATTTTTTGTACATGTGCTGGCAACGCTGCGGGACGAGTAGTTCGGCGAAAATCCATACGGAAGAAGGAGAATATTAAGAATTAAGCCCGTCGGATTATAGACCAGTGTGCTTTGCATAAGGCTTTGCCTTGTGCTTCTAGGCACACTGGAAAAAGTCATAGTATAGTATGTTGAAAAAAGTGGTAAAAAGGTCATAGTATAGTATGTCGAAAAATAATCATAGTATAGTATGTTGAAAAAAGTCATAGTATAGTATGTTAAAAAAAGTGATAAAAAACGTCAGCATATAGTATGTTGAAAAAAGTCATAGAATAGTATATCGAAAAAAGGGATAACAAAGTCATAGTATAGTATGTCAAAAAAGTGATAAAAAACATCAGAGCATAGTATGTTGAAAAAAGTCATAGTATAGTACGTTGAAAAAAGTGATAAAAAAAGTCATGGTATAGTATGTCAATAAAATCATATTATAGTATGTCGGAAAAAGGTATAAAAAAAAGTCATAGCATAGTATGTCAAAAGAAGTCATAGTATAGTATGTTAAAAAAAGTGGTAAAAAGGTCATAGTATACAAAATGTTATGTTGAAAAAAGTCATAGCAAAGTGTCGAAAAAAGTGATAAAAAAGCCATAGTATAGTATTTTTTTAAAAAGTGATAAAAAAAAAGTCATAGTGTAGTATGTCAATAAAATCATATAATAGTATGTCGGAAAAAGGGATAAAAAAAAAAGCATAGTATAGTACGTCGAAAAAAAAGTAATTGTATAATATCTTGAAAAAAGTAATAAAAAAGTCATAGTATAGTATTTTGAAAAATGTCATAAAAAAGTGATAGTGTAGTATTTCAAAAGAAACTCATAGAATAGACGGAAAAAAATAAAGTCATAGTATAATATGTCGAAAAAAAAAAAAAAACTCAGAGTATAGTATGTCAAAAAAAGTCATTGTATAGTATGTCAAACAAAAATTCATAGTATAGTATGTTGAAAAAATAAAAAAGTCATAGTATAATATTTTGAAAAAAAATCATAGTATAGTATGTTGAAATTGTTTTTAAAAGACAGAGTATAGTATGTCGAAAAAATACAAAAGTCATAATATATTATGTTGAAAAAACAAAAACATATCACAGTATAGTATGTCGAAAAAAGTCTAGTACAGTATGTCAAAAATAGTCACAGTATTTTATGTCAAAAAAAGTCATAAAGTCATAGTAAAGTATGTCAACAAAAGTCATAGTATATTACGTCAAAACGTTTTTTATGACATACTGTTCTATGACTTTTTCATGACATAGTTTACTACGACTTTTTATGGTATACTTTACTATGACTCTACTATGACGCGATATATGGGTATTGACGATAACCGGGATATTTTTAAAAACTGAAATATTGATATCATGTTAATAATTCACACGATAATATTGTGTAAATAATCAAACGCCTCTTAAATGGTTACAGATTCTCTGTCCACCTTCTTACACTTGTTTTTGAGTGTAATTCATTCATCAAAAAAGAGACAAAGCGCAGAATAAACAAAGATACAGAAAAACTTAAAGTATAGTTTGCCAAAAAGTCATAGTATAGTATGTAAAGATAGTCATAAAAAAGCCATAGTATAACGTGCCAAAAAAGAGACAAAGTGCACAATACCAATAAGGTGCAATATTTTCAATGTTTGATTTTGAAGTAATCCAAAAGTATTCAGATTAGATTACACTTTTTATAATCCAATGGATTATGTTAAAATTGTCATGTTATTTGTATTTAGTAACTGACTACGTTACTACAGGCATATCTCAAGTGGAAACATTAAATCAGTCGTACAGCTGACAAACACATATTCACATACAAAGTGCTGCCAAAAAACGCTTTCTCTGTCTTTTTCTTTAGACTCTTTTATTTCTTTGAATATATTTGATCAAATGTAAAATCAAACATTTTAAGTACAGATTTAACAGTTTCTGACTAGCAACCTCAACACCATCAAAATAAGGGAACATTATTGATATTTACTACATACTGTACGTAGGACATACTGTATCTTAGCTGAGATTTATCCAACAAACAGACCCGAATTACAAAAATCCTATTTTTTAAAAGTCTTTTACTCCCATAAATTCCTGTTGTTGTTGGTTTTTTTGAGCTGGTGCGAAAGAAAACATCTTAGGTGAAGCGATATCCTGTATTTCTTTCAAATAAATGATGTATTTTTGAAATTAAACTTAACTTCAAAGGTCTGTACATGGGGATCAGTGTGTATCCTCTTCACTGACAACAAGGTCATACCAACATTATAATGGAAGACTTTGGCTATTTACAAATCACTGAGATGCTGTACTGTTAGCGTACAGTTTCTCTCAGACATGCTGTACATTACTTCTGTGTATTAGTTAGACTAAAACACCCTCCACCCCATATAACAAAGTGCAATTCCATATATCACCACAAGGCAGTGCTTATACACCATATTCAAAATTATTTAGAAAGGCTCCGACTATACCACTATACCGTGTGAAATTTTAAGGGGCCCAGCTGCAGCATATTTGTGAGCAAACAACTTGGTCGGTGTGTTGGGCCTTTTAAAGAATTCAACATTTTGGGAAACTGCGCTTATTGTTTTTTTTCTTGCTGAAAGGTAGATGAGAAGATTGATACCATGCGGTATCAATCTTCACACGTAACTCTCAGCAAGAATACGACCTTATTTCCCAAAATGTGAAATTATTCCTTTAAGCATCAATCCTATATTTCACAGATTTGTCTGTGCCGTGATGTCATTTCAGGTCTGTATTTGAAAGATAATTTCTTAAAAACAAAAATTAAAGAAATACAAACACAGGCCAGGCTCACAAGAGAGGAAATGACTACAAAGACAAACTGATGAAACAGTACCTCTACCTTGTAACAGTGAAGAATATAAGACCACGTCATTTTGGAGAACAGTCACTGGGCAGTGTTAAAGCCTGAGCAGTCAAACACAAACAGAAGAGAACAGTCTGGTTACTGGGTTTACAATAAACACCTTTTTTCGGGAGTTATAAAAGGTTAATGGCTATTATGATAAAATTGCAGTTCATATTCACACATATACTGCATGTTACGGTGTGTGCAAGTCAAATTCAATTCCGAGGAGGCCGAATGTATGTAAATGTTCCCAAAGAAGTGTAGCACATTCATGAACATTAGATCAATACCTGAACTGACAGAAACAATAGCAGGACCACTTGATATTGGTGAGTTAATGGAATGATTGAAGAAGGAGGCGCTGTGGCACATACAGTACATAGGCTACATAAGGGTTAAAATATCTATACACACACACACTGTACACTCTCTAGGATACAATTTACTGTACACGATCAACTCTCTCTTTCTTTCTCTGTATAGTAGCTCTATCAGTCATCAAAAATAAAGTTGAGATAGTTTGCCCGATGTGTGTGTTTACATTCCCTGCCCTGGTATATAATGTTTTCTCTCCATGATAAACCTGTAGGACAGATGAAAAACAGTCAGTTGATTATTTTCATTATATCTAACTAGCAGAGGAACAGGGACACCAACCACCTCCACCACACTCCCGCTGGATGCTTCATCAAAGTGCTGCTGCTCAGAACACACACATACACATTGACTGCGGACATGCACATACTGTCTCAGGCCTCCACACACACACACACACACACACATACAGATACACACTGTTCCTGAGTATGAACTGTAGGATATTTAATTTGGCTCTACTCTTAAGAAAGAAATGACACTGATCTAAGAGAAAGAAAGCTGTTTTAATCAAAAACAGCCGTACTCGGATATAACAGGTATGGACTTAAGAAAGGCATACCATCATTGAGGAAAATAGGTTTAATAATAAAACCCTAAAAAACATGTGCTGCTGTGAATTAGGTATATACAGTATATATCTAAGGCCATAGTTTCTGTAAAGAAAGCAATAGAAAGGTCAATCAAATGGGAAGGTACCATTTTTATATCAATACATAAATATCATGCAATCTTTTATTATTATTATTATTTTATTGTGTTTTTGCATTAAAGTTGCTTTCATCAATATTTTTATATTAACAATGGGTCAGATGGTTACGCGTACTGTGAAAGGGAGACAATTATTTCCAGACTCTGCAGTTCATCTCTGCTCTATAAACCTATTTAGCCACCTTCAGCTCATTGTTTTGTTAATATTAACCTCCTGCCCAAGTGGCAAAATATGAGGAGTAGGGATGAGATCACGTTGCTGGGTTTTACGGCCTGCAACATTCTCTCACCGCTCCTTTATCAGGGTCGATTCCAGGCGCAGCAGGTAGTTCTTTCCAGTGAATGAGCTCTGATAAACCTATTCTAAACTACCTGCACAGCACCAAACATCAAACAGACACAGTTAGCAACCAGCTGGTGTTCATGATGGAGAATTTAGCAACTTAAGGGCCAGGGATTTCCCTCAGGTGTTGGTTGAGACCAAAACAGAGCAACAAGTAGGATGAACTGGACATTACATTCATCAGTCCGCCTGAAACATGACTCCAAATGAATGATGATCTGTGTTGCTGGATGTGTAATTACGCAAGTGTTTTCTAAGTTTGTCGAATCTAGAATGCAATATGTCAGTGTTGTGTTTAGTTTGCTGCGCTGCCCCCAAGTGGCAAAGCAATTAGTGCAGTTAGCCAAGTTAGCCAGCTATGGTTTATATTGCAGTATGAGTCCATACATAAATCAGCTAAAAACTCATCCGTAGATAGTACATTGAAATCTCTTGTGTTTTTCACTATTTGTAAAGATTTGAAATGCAGTACATAGCAGGGTTAAAGATGGGCATTAACTAGTGACATATGCTGTCTTTGAAAGGAATTGGAAATTTGACAGAGGAACTTCATCAGAGAAATGCACCCATGTGCAACTATTGTCACCCACACATTGTAAAAACAATGGTATCAAATTCTATATTGACTGGGAACTAATTAGTGATTACATTCAGGCCTTTTCAGTCTTGATATTTGCAGGTTTTACTGATGACTGAGCTCACAGCTACAGTCACACAAACACACCTTAATTCTGTGCTGTCTGATAGTCACACAGAAAAACACACACACCCACCCACACACACACACACACAGGCACATACACATGGGACAAGTGGCACAAGGCCACCTGTGGCAGCGCACACATCTGTAATGGTATGAAAATGAAAGAAAAATTGTAATAAACTAAAACCTCATCAGATACACAAGGCAGCAGAGACCAAAGCCATGATGTCTGAGCATCGTCATTGGACTACCAAAAAAATCTCTCTTTGACTTCAACCACTCATAAACGTCACTACAACCCAAATAAATAGTGAAACGAACAGGTTGAGAGTCAAAATATGGTTACCCACTTTGTACACGCTGACATCGGGGTCTGTGCTTGTTCGTGTGATAAGAGGAATGGTTCGACTGGTCTGCATCCAACAGGTTTAAGCCACGTGACAAAGGAGATCCAGCTTATGATATGTGACACGCAAGTCAAATGTCTCTCAGGTGACTGACTGCCATTCATACTCAACATTCACGCTGCATTCATTTTTGCTTTCAGCATTGATTGCACTGATCTCGTGTGTGATACCACTTATAAAGGTGCTCTACTGTACTTCATCGTAGATGTCAGACTTGTGTGAAAGAAAAGAAAACATGAAAATACTGTGTAAACTCAGCCTATAATACAGTAGTCTGGATAGAGAGGAAAGAGGGGGGATAAAACACAAAGCAAACCACAGGTAATCAAAATTCCTTAAAGTTCTCTCAACAGTCTATTCTTCTGTTCAAGCGCCTTTCACTCCCGGTACTGGAGTGGCCCTCTATGCTGATTTTAACCTCCTGAGGGATGAAGGAGGGTTTGGGCAGAGTCAGAGGAGGCTCCTCCTCAGCTCTCCCGGTCTGGTCTCGCTCTGGAGCTGACCAGCGTCTCTTGCGGACTGTGGGTCTCTCTGGATCACCACACTGTATTTTGGTAAGAGCAGGCATGTCTGTTTTCACTGATTCCTGTCTCACTTCTCCGGTCCCAGAGACTGCCAGCATTGGTCCAGCTCCGTAGATCCCCTCCCCTGGTCCTGGAACTAGTCCCAATCCTGGTGGTAGCTCTATTCCTGGTCCCGGTCCAGTAACCTGCTCCCTCTCCAGCCTGTCTGCACCGGAAGCCTTCATGAGAAGGCCACTGTTTCTGCCTGCAGCGTTTGGACTCGTACTGTTTCTTACAATGGCGTCCACATTGTGACAGGAGTCAGAGAGGTGACCAGTCTTCAGCCTGTTCCCCAGAGCCTGGCTGTCTGTTACTGAAGTCGTCCTCAAGCCGCGGAGGGTCAGCGACACGCATACGTCACCCACACACAGCTTAGCGCAGGACAGCTCAAACAGCTGGGTGGTCCTGTCTGGGCAGCAGGATGACCATCCCTGGCCAAATACAAAGAAGGGATACTCCACCAGCACCTCCACACACACCTGGAGATGAGCACATGCACAAGACACAGTTAGCTTTTAGCTCGCATATGTGAGCAAAAATCAACGCGGCTAAACATTTTCATTGGTCGCACCGGTGCGCCTGAGATTTAGCAGGTTTGTCTCTGTGTGTGTAGCGTTTCCTAATGGTAATGGTCACCGTTTCTAATGGTAATTCAAAATGAAGAGAACTACTGATTGTTTTTTTGTCGAGAAAAATACTGTCCCTGGCCCTGAAAGGCCCAGCCCAGGCCTGACATCATCGACAGAGGTGACCGCTACACCACCTGTCTCCCCGGTAAGATGCCTTTTTTTGACCCAACATATTCGGCCTAACCCAAATGGCGCAGTGGAAAAAATTTTGGGTGCACCTAAATTATGTGCTGGTGCGCCCAAATGAGAAAGTTAGGCGCACCAGTGCCAGTTAGTCTGGAGCATAAGTGTTTGTTTGTTTGTAAAACAAAAAGCCTCAGGCCCTTTTTCACAGAAGACATTTTGACGTGTCGCCGTGGGAACTCACAGGTGTGAAAATAAAATTAATGATGGCTGAATTCCATCCAGCTACTTTCGATTCAGGGTCCTGTATTGTGCATGCTGGCTCACTGTCACGGCTGACACTTCATGGAATTGAGCCACTGTTAATGTTATTATTTACACCTCTGCTTTTCCTGCTTTGACGAGTCAAAATGTCTGCTGTGAAAAGGATCTATTTTAAAGTCAGACCAATATATTGGCACAGCTAATAGAATCTTATAAAAGCTTATCACAGATATATGAGTATTGCCGTGTATGTCATAAGACATTGCAGTAAAGAAATGCCAAACATATGTTTGAGGCCATTTTTAAATAATGTCATCGTTTGTCCATCAGGGAGCAATGAATGTGTTTTTCATCCCGCTCAGTACAATTCTTTAATAACCAAATTCAACGGATTCCTATCAAAATGTTTCTTCGTGTTATGTATTCATGTTAGAAAAAAAATCTTTTTAACGCTCAAATATCAATATTGGTATCAGCCTTAAGAAACCAGTATCAGCTGAGCTCTGTAGCCCTTTACAGACATGGGCTCTGTAACATTGCTGGCTTCATTTATCTGTAAAAGTAAAGGCTTTTGGCCTTTTAAAAGCCTGCGTCTGCATAATTAAATGTTATATTTTGGCATCTGGTAAATGAGAGGGAGCAGTGTGGGTACTGCTGGAGAACGATCGGTAGGTTGGAAAATAATGACATGAAGGGAGAAGAGTGTTGTCAATTCTCTCAGTTCTGCATCAGAGATAGATTTCATGGATTTTTATTTTGCAGCTGAGGGCTTAATTGATGACCACAGTGAGCATGAGGGCTAATGCTGTATTGGACTGTCAGGACCAGCCGCTCCTGAAGGAGTTCAAGCTTTTGCCCCTTTGGACGTCGTTTCAGGGCACTCGTTAGGAGAACTAAAAGATTCCACGTCTCCTTCATCCCAAATATTAATATGCTCAATAGCATATAGTACTCTGGCTGCACTTTTTGCTCTTCTGTTGCACTATTGAACACTTGCACATTTGCATGATTGTATATGTGTACTTGGGTACAAATTTCCCTGCTCTAGCTCTGTGTTTTATTGTGTTGATGTGTCATTGATGTTGTCTTTTGTATTCTGTTTTAATGTGAACACTGGCTGCAAAACAAATTTCCCCTTGTGGGACAATAAAGATAACCTAACCTAACTCAACTGTGGTTATCACTAGTGGATCCCTTCTTACATTTTCTCATCAATTGAATTCTGGGAACTATTTATTTATTCATGTGTGCATTGCTATCTGCCACAGTGGCTTTTTTTATGCGATCACTGGCGAAAAACACTTCTACAAAGTGGCTTCAAAAATTAAACTCACAATTAATCATGCAAGAATGATGAATGTGGGAATAACATACCTGGGCTTTGAGCTCTCCCACAGAAAACTGTATGACCACAGCATTAGGACTCTGTCCACTGTCAATACGCTCAACAGTGCTGGAGTCGATCTTCAGCTCGCTGCTAATCTCAGCACTCTGGATGAAGTCCTCCGTCTTCAGGTCCTCCACGCGCTTCAGCTCCCCGTCGGCCAGCTGGATGATGGAGCCTCGCATGAAGAACGGAGGGAGCGCCACGGGGGAGGAGGGAGAGGAGATGGAGTGTGAGGCTTGGATGGAAACAGGGGCGGGACTGGGGACAGGAGCGGGAGTTGGCGAGGGAGCTGCCACCGCTGCAGGAGCCGGGTTTGAGGGCAGGACCGGCATCGCTGGTGCGTGAGCGACGGCAGGGGGTGGTTGATTTCCATCTGGCCCGATCGCCTCACACTTGGACAGGGCTGTGGCCAGATAGGCATGTGGCATGGCGGTGGATATTTGAGGGGTAGTTGTAGCAGTCAGGGTGCTGACCGTACGACTAACCTCAATTTCTGTGCCATTATTGGTGCCGCTGACCGGGATGAGGAGGGACTGGCCACTCGGGATGACCAGGTGCTGGGGCAGTGCCGCATGGTAGCTGACGGCATGCTGATTTGCGCTGGTGATGTAGCCGATGATGGGTGGCTGTGTGGAGGAATAGAGACTGGCTGGCAGCTCCTCGTGGGGTAGAGTGGTCTGGATGACTGTGTGAGGAGCAACGGACTTAACCAAATCTGAGGAAGAGAGGGATGTGAAGGAGGACGATCTGGACACTGGTTTCCCCAAACAGATACCTCCTTTCTCAGTCTGGACAAAGGAGATCTTATTTGAGCCAGTGTCACGTTCAGCTCCGTGGTGGTTGGGCTGGGCCAACAGCACCAAGGAGGTCTGGAGTCCTGCAGGGTTTTGGCCGTAGTCTGCAGGCAGGAGGATATGTCTGGCCTCATAGCTGTGGACCTGCTGATGGTTCACTTGATGACTGTGGGTTTTAGTCTGTTTGACCAACTCTAATTCTCCGTTCAACATACCCTTAGCATGCCCCTCTGGTTTCTTACCAAATGAACCATCTGCATACTGTACCAAGAGCTGTGAGGGAGCCAGAGTGAGCGTTTGAGGGAGGACGGCTCCGTGAGGGTGGAGCTGGAGGTGGGCCGTCGGGGAAGAGACGGCGTTTCCGCTGACAGTCAGAGGTGTCCTGCTGTCCAGGTGAATGTACTGGCTGGTGACTTGGGGAGAGTTTGGGAGCGACACAGGAGTCAGTTCTGTGGGAGAGAGGCCTATTTGAAACTGATGCTCTCCTTTGGTGTTGGGGGAGATGAAGGCAGTGGTGTAACCATCCAGATGGGGACGCTGTCCTATGGCAGCGCTGTTAGGTGCGGAGCCAGCGTTGGCGATGATGTGAGAGGAGATGTAGCCGGCGTAGGGCCCAGAGCTGATGAACTGGACGTTGGGTCCCAGCTGAGCGAACTGGATAGTCCCAGCATGCTGGGGAAGGGCGGTGGGGTAAACTGCAGGAAGAGAGGCCAGGGGCACCGCAGACAGAGGAGTGGCCGAGGAAGGGATAGAAGTGGAAGGAGAATAGGAGGAAGCGGAGGAGATGGGACATCTCGGGCTCTCTGCGTCCCTGGATTTGCAGCGTTCGCTGGCTACACTTGCCAGCCATGCTAGGTTCTCTGTGTGGGGACTGTCAGCAACCAATGCAGCTGGAGGTGCTGCTGCGGCTACTACCACCGGCCTGTGCTCCAGAGCCAGCATCTCACGCTTCTTAGGAGGCAGACATCCATTACTCCGCTCCTGGTTGGACTTCATTGTGCCAGCGTGGGTTTTAATACCCAGGTAGTTATTCTAAGTTGTTCTGGGTCTTTTGGTCTGTCTCTCTCCTCCCCTCAATGGTTATGTGCAGCGGTCAGGCCTCTCTGTGTGCTGCGTGGCTCTGGCTCTCTTTGTGTTCACTGGTAGACAGCTCCAGGTCTCAGACCAGAGAAGATGGAGTCACTCCAGCTCACAAAATGAGCTCCATAAACTTCATGAGGAATCATCTCTGACTGATCCACCTCTTCCACGATGTCGGCAGGAATCTGACAGCAGAGGAAAAGTTCAAATCAGTTACTCAGGTAACAGAGAATTCAATTTAAAAGTCCAACTCATATACTGTACAGATTTTTAAGCCCTCTAGGACAGCTTCTGAATTTGGGCTGTATAGATTAACTTGACTTTACTTGACTTGCAATTCAATTTACTCTCATTAGTCTAATTGCACTGCAGAACTAGCTCAGTAAGCACAGACTGTGTTTATGAACCATATTCACAAAATGTTCCTGCAGGGCTGCAAACACTGAAAAAAAACTTCACTCGTAAAAATGCCCCCATTTTCATGTTTGTGGAGGTGTTGTTCTTTGTTTTGCCACAAGGTGGTACCTGGTATAAGGACTGCATCTGATTTGTGTTCGTCTAATGCACTTGAACACAACATCTAGGCCATTCTGTGCACGTTTCTCCACGCTCAACCTCTTAAGATGCCCCTCGAGGATCTGCATGAACTAATCTGTCAAAACTCAACCAGCCTTTTCCATGAGTAATGATATATGACATACAGGAAAGTACAGTGCAATGTGTTGTGTGTCATCATTTACATAACATGGAAAGAGCTCTTTCATGTTTTCACCACCAGGCAGGAGTTTCCTGAACTGCGGTGTTTGTGAGTCTGGGTGTGTGTACACCCTCATGTGTGCAGGGCAATGTGTATGTGTGTGCGTTGCTGTCGGCTGTTATCTTGCTCCAGGCTCTAGGGTAAGAAAGCAGAGCGGAGTGGAAGGATAACAGCACAGAGTAACAGCCTCAGAGGAGTTTGTGTTTTTGTCTTTGTTTTTGTTTTAACACTCCCTGGTATTGTGTTGAGTCAGTTGGGGCTACGGTAAATATAACATCCACCTCCAGACAGGAACTCTGGGTCAGTGGGCACATCAGAAAAAACGAAGTGAAAAACAATATGGCTTGAAATTTGATTATGGAACATTCTGCAAGAAGCGTAAATGGGCCTCACTGAAGTGCTTCAAAAATATTTTAACAATGGCTTTCCGCTGTACCCCGTTTGAGTGGTGTTTCAAAGTTCAAGGGAATACAAAGTGGACAACAAACAATGAATGAGTAGGCCCTCTTAAGAGTTTGGTTTAGCGAGAGGCAGACTGAAGGCTGAGCTAAATGAGTACTGAAAAAAAAGCTCTTTATTCTCCGCAAGAAACGGTGAGGTTATGACATGGACATGGACAGGGCTACCCCAAAATACAGTCTTCATATGTATGCCTGCTCACATAGCTAACACATGCACAAGGAAATACAAAACATATGCAGTGCATCCATTAACTCAACAACAATAACATGCAGCTTTTTTCTTCCCATGAGCTCATTTTTTTCACAGTTTCTTTTTCAGATTGACTGTTCTTTCCTGCAGGCTTATCTGTGGGTCAATGCACATGACTCTGAGTTGTTCATTAGCCAGAGGCACCACAGAGATGGAGTGTATGACACATACTCACACATCCGTCCATTCATTTTTCTAGCCCTACATTCCATTCAGAGGTGCCGGGCTATTTTGACAGTGCTAAATTGTATTTTCATATTACAGAGGAGGTTCACTACAGCAGGCAGCAACACAGACATGTTACATAAAGACAGAGCAGAGGGGGAGAAAAAAAACACAGAAGGCGACCTTGGTCAGTTTCTATTTAGATGCATCTACCTCTAATGCTGGCTTTGACAAGGTCACAGCATCCAAAAGCAGCGAAAAAAACCCTCCGTGCAATTCATCTAACCATACAGCCTGTTAGATCCACCAGATGTAACAAAGGGGGGAGAGCAGCAGAGCTGGAGAGAAACAGAAAACAGAGAGAGGAGAGTGAGGGGGAGGAGAGGGAGAAGAGGCAATGTAAGATGACAGAACTGTTGTAGAAGGAGGAAAGGGAGTAAGAGGCAGGGGGGTGAGAGAAGAAAGAAGATTAGGACTGAGAAAAGAGGCAGAGAGAGAATGGGGAATGGGGAGAAGACAGAGTGCTGCTTCTCCTGACCCACATTGAGCAGCGCCTGCAGCATCAGAGCGCCATAGCCCCCGCCTCGCTGAGAGA
This sequence comes from Adelosebastes latens, assembly GCA_916700685.1. Classification (NCBI taxonomy): domain Eukaryota; kingdom Metazoa; phylum Chordata; class Actinopteri; order Perciformes; family Sebastidae; genus Adelosebastes; species Adelosebastes latens. Next base: position 5,943 of record CAKAKR010063829.1, on the reverse strand, counting down.
TTCCCGATCAGCAACACAGCCGCCGCTACAGCCTGAGCTACACTGTGCAGCATCGCTCGTTGGCAACAACAACCCCACCTCAGCAACACCATGTCAACACTGTAATGACATCACATCTGAAGCAGAAGTACCTCCTATGATTTTAGCGGCATTGGAAGACAAAGCCCTGCATGATCTGATTTCCACACCATTACTGTCAACGGACCACAGATACAACAGGATGCTCTAAAAGAAGGTGCCTTTCCTCATATGACCTGTACACAGCACTCTCTGCACATGGCGCAGCAGCCAAAAGCATCACTAGATTTTTCCAGCGTCAGCCTATTATTAGAACACTGACACCAACAAACATATGTGATACTATGGAGAACAAAGCCGAGCTTTCAAGACATGTCTGTCACACAGAGCCAGACAGCACGGGAGCCCTGAGTCAGTCCCCCTGGCCCGGGACTGTCACCTCTGAGACATGTACGGAGGGATGACAACAGAGAGTGAGAGGGGGGGGGGGGACAGGACGCTATCTGTTCCGCTCATCACACTGATGCTTTTCAGCTCAGACAGAGTGATTGAGCCAGCCTCGCATGTCATCCTCTTTCATACTCCCACATTAAAAAAGCTGCACAAACCAGAGAAATAGGTTTGCGTAGCGGTGTTTTGTCTGCCGTCACCCGTGCGCGCAGGAGAGCAGATGAGATGTTTTCATTCAACCTCCTCTCTGTTGTCTCCAGGTGAGAGGCCCCCTCTGGCAGAGTGACATCTCCTCTCTTACGCAGCAGTCGCCAGCTCCTCCACCTTCACTTCCTTCCGCCTGAGTCTTCTCTCACGCTCCCAGACCCACTATTTACTCCTCGCATTGATCCGCACGGCTTCATAGCAATAACACCTCTCTGCAGCAGGATGATGCAGGGGAGGCGATAGGAAGGCAACAAAATGATTTAGTGACATGCAAAAAGCTAATGCAATGACCCTGGGTTGATAAACCTGTTGTCAATACTGCTATACATCATGTTTCACCTGCTAGACCAGTCATAGATACACAGTGAATACCCCGTACAGCAAATGGCTATATATAGAAAACAAAAACATCATTATCAATCTGAGCTCTGGCTATGAAACAGAGGGGGAGGTACCGTGGAAGACAATATGTACGTGCGTGTATGTGTGATTTGCTGCATATAAATAGGACCTCCCCACAACCCCCTTACAAACGTAGCTGCTTTAACCACAGAGCAGATCAATACAGTGTACTGCTTTTTCTAATTCCCCAAAAGAGCCATTTTTACTGCCCCTTTCTCGGTACAACAGTGGCGCCTGTGCCTTTAAGAGGCGGACCGACCGTGTGGCAGACTAAAGCAGACAGTAAGAACAGGCAGTGGGTTCAGGCTGTTTGTCTTCACAATGACTCCAGAGTTCTGCATCACTGCCCGACACACACCGATCACACAGTGTACAAGCAGAGCGGTGGCGTCCCTCTACAAGCGAGCACAACTACAACCCAAACAGGGTCAATGCTGTTGAATGCCGCGAACTGTGACTCTGGACAAATGCTGTGACTCTAGCCTCTGGGGGCTTTAGAATGACAGTGAGAGCGCATGAGTGTAGTAGCAGGGCAGAAAATACTACTATGCCACAAATCAAGAGGAAAAGATAACCCCCCCCACCCTCCCACCCCTCCTCTCCGCCTCTGGTTAGAGTACTAAGAATAGCTCACCAGTCTCTCCACAGCCACTGCTTGCAGAGCATGTCCAAGGATTCTTCCTGCCTCTCAGTGTGTGTGTGTGTGTGTGTGTGTGTGTGTGTGTGTGTGTTGGAGACGTGTTTCCTAGGACTCCTCTTCCTGAATCTCTCCTTTGTGCCTCTCTCCTCTCCTGGAGTCTGTGCCGTAGCTGCTCCAGCTCTGCCTTCCACTCTGGACTCTCTCCGGTTGGGAGGCTACGCTGCCCCTGCAACGGGGTGACGGTGAAGGAAGGAAGGAAGTTCCCCACTGCTGAAGCTGACACCAAGTCCTGCGTTCAAGGCTGCTCCAACGCGTGTTATGCAAGGCCACCAGACCGCCAGCTCCCTCTCTGCCTGGCTGCTTCTCTCTCTCTCTCTCTCTCTGTTTCTGCCTCTCTCCCCTTTCCCTCTCTACCTCCCTCCCTCCTCTTTCTTTCTCTCTCTCTCTCTCAGTACTCCACTGACACAGCTCCTCCCCCAGCCAGCCTCATCAGCCGCATCAGGTATTCATTCAAAAAAACACACTCCACTTGGCTTAGCGCCCAGTCTACGCTCACACAGAGAGGGAGGGAAGGAGGGGGAGGGAGCAACAGACGGAGGGTGAGGGAGGGAGAGAGAGGGAGAGAGAGAGCTGGAGATTCAGAAAGCGTTCGCTCAGACAGACATACTGCATGAATGTGAATAACAGTGGGATATTCACACTGGCATATAAATGCAGAGGCATAACACATATGCCCGCACCCAAACCGACAGAGGATTAAATTGTTCAGTGTGTTAGCACGTCAAAGCTGTTTTAATGCACTGCTTCCTTCTTGTTTCATTTTCATATGCATTTTTTTCCCCCGCAGAGACAAATCTCTTCCTAATCTGCCCCGTGAGCTGCTCTACAATTAAGAGTCTCAACCTCTATTCAGCTGCAAAGTGACTCAGAGTAACCTGCCACCCCGTCCCCAGGTCTCCCCAGGCCTCCGCCTCCCCATCTCCTCCCCAGAGATATTTCCCATAGCAGGCAGGCAGTGCTGATAAACACCCCCCGCCCAGCCACTTGGCACTGGGGCCCTCCTCACCCGAAGGCCTCCTCCTTATCCTGTACAGCACACAGCAGAGAGAGAGAGATCCAGGCTGCAGTGGCTTCACCACCAGGCCAGCGAGCTATCTGCTCCTCTGCAGGCAGGACAAGCAGGGTGTCCCCTCCACCTAGACTGGGGAAAAACAACAAAACAAATCACACAATGCTGCTGTTGCTGCTACTACAACAACAAGCCCAGTGAATAGTATTACACCCACAAAGGCTCTTGGGTAGGGGCTTCCTAAACTCTCTCACAGGTGCATCCTACAACAAGGGTTGTAAAGTGCATAGCTAAAGGGAATTTTGAGCAAAAGCTACTAAATTGCAATAAAAAATTATTCCTTGACCTATTAACCTAATTTAAAGTATAATTTGGAGAATGTCTTTCTTTACCAAGCCTCAGCCCAACTGTCCCAGTGCTGGATTTCAACCGCTGTGACTGTCACACACACACACACACATATCGAACCACTTAAGGGATGTTTCCCTAGCTGTTCAACCTGAGAAAAAAAAACATGCTATATGTCTTCCTTGCCAAGGGGCTACAGCCTCATCTTCCTACTGTGACTAATACTGCTTCAAAGAAGCTGCCAGGCCAATGTAAACCTCAGGAGAAACACAATCCTGAAATGGAAAGAAACATGACAGAACCCCATCGTGAAGCATGAGGGCGTCCGCAAGAGAGTGCGGTGTCCTTGCCTTGAAATGTCTTCACTGTACATAGAAGGTCAGAATTTAATGTCAGACAAGTGAGCTGAAATGTGAGAATTCAAAAATCCAGCTGGAGTTGTAGGGAGCAAAAATGTTCACTGCACTGAGTAGATCGAAAGTGAGACTGCATGAAGACAGAACTGTCAAATCTGTCTTGCTGTTTGTAGCTCCATCAAAGACTTTCCCTGCATTTCTGTGCAAGGAAAGTCGGTACCGCTTTAGATTTACAGTACAGTTCCTCTAGATACATATGTGTAGGTACAAGGCAAAAAGATGTGAAGTTAGGGAATAAGAAGGTAACATCTCGTAACTTAATACTTTAGGTATCTATTCTAATATTACAGGGCACAGTGTGACTATTACTGAGCAACAATCTGTCGTTTGGGGAGGAATTTAAAGAGAACTGATACTGCAAGTATTTTTAACTACCGGTTACCCATTCTAGTGTGAGCATGACCAGACTTAAAGCTGAAGTGGGTAGAAATGGAGAAAATATGATTAGAAAAGTTATTTTTTATAAAACACTATATATTGACAGTAGTACATGCATGAAACAGGTCATCTGAAAAAAATTTGCCTCTGTGTCCTCTGGTGCTCCTAATGGCATCTGCAAGATTTCACATCCCGGAGGAAAACAACCAATCAGAGCCGAGCTGTCGTCTCTGAGCAGCTGTCAATCACTCGCAAACTCTGATCAAACGGTCAAACTAGGCAGCGCTGATCAAATATGAATCAATATTCTGTTACTGTAATGCCTATTTCTCTCCTCAAATGTTTTCATAAACATCTTGTAGTGTACTGTTTAGCTGTAAAATGAGAAGGTTTGTGACTCGGAAGCCATGTTGAGATCAGTTGAGGAAATCCCAAGCACCAGCCACCAGCCACACCAGTGGCTGTTAGATGGACACTCCTTGGTTTCAGTTCAGCTATATATTTACTGAGAAACCTCATCATTACTGTAGTCCAACAACAGACAGCTGTGTCAGTCCACATAAACCTGAACCACCTCAAGTTGCTCAAGTCCCCTGTAAGTACGACGTTGTATCCCATAAGTAGGCCTACATTACAACATGCAAAGTAACATAGTTTATAGGACTACAGTATGTTCCCGACAATACTCTTAGTAGTTAAAAAATTCCCATATTGTCTCCCCCTTATTCCCTAACTTCACATTTTGTTCCCTCTTAACTACCTGTAGGCATCAGTACGTACTGTACTGGTAACGTTACACTGTTAGTATAAAACAATTACACCGTAATTTGGGAAGGATTACGCTGACTGCTGCAGGCAACACAGATCAGGAATATTTCATCTTTGTTGACAGTTTTTCAGATACTACCGAGTACTATTGGATGCTGATTATTGTGGTCCAACCTGACAGAGGGGTTTTGCTGGCTTGTAATATTTTACTCCGAGTACACACAACTAAGTGTTACATTCCTCAGTGTGGTGCACACATTATGAGAGGGAGTGCTCTAAACCCTAACAAGATCTATGCCATTTTACAAAGATTAACTACTAAAAGCTGATGATCCTCTGAGTTAGAGTAGTAGTAGTAGTAGTAGTAGTAGTAGTATAAATGGTGGTAAAGCACTTGCAGCAGTAGCACTCTCCCTCACCATCTCAACAAATCAACATTGAATCATACATTCCTCCATTTTTAAACACCCAGATGTCTCTATGCACTGCCTGTCAGTGCTCTCTCTTGCTCATACACAGCCTTCAGCAGAAAACACAATGAAAACTCGAGTGGGCTCCAGTTGCTGCAGGTTACAACACTGCATGGCCTTTACTGCGAAGCAAAAACACAAGTTCACAATTAAAGTTCTGGGGTGAACTATTTCAACCACAATAACCTCCTCACAAATCGGAAGAAATGAATCACATTACCTTGAAACTGTTCCGTGTCCGGTAAACAATTTATCCAAGCATCATTTCCCCACATTCAGTTCTGCATCCTCACCATACACTACACTGGGGATAACTAAGCCTCTTCTAATGCAGCAGACATGTCCAGACATGTAACACTGATCCTCATACACAGCAGAAGCATGTATGCTGCAAAACAGTCACATATGGGGAATGGTAAGCTGACTCCTATGGTGTGCTATTGTTTGCATTAATTAACTTATTCATACTTTTTCAAAACATTTCCAGGAACACCTGTTCAAAACAATTAGCAAAAATAATCACATCACACCTCCACACCACGACATCACCACATCACACCTCAACACCCCGATATCACCACATCACACCTGAACACCACGACATCACACCTCCACACCACGACATCACCGCATCACACCTCAACACCACGACATCACCACATCACACCTGAACACCACGACATCACACCTCCACACCACGACATCACCACATCACACCTCAACACCCCGATATCACCACATCACACCTGAACACCACGACATCACACCTCCACACCA
>CAKAKR010063828.1:49159-71886 GCA_916700685.1 Adelosebastes latens | reverse complement strand
TAACTGAACCTGCTACAACCTCCGAAAGATCGATTGCATTGATGCGTTAAAGAACTTAGTGGCGTTAAAATGAATTTGCGTTTACTCGTTATTGTCACGTTAACTTTGACAGCCCTACTTTACACGAATGCTCAAAGGTAAATTTTCTATTTATAATACATGTAAAACATTGCTACACAAATACATTTACTGTGTAACACATGTACTTAGCATGTTTCTGTGTACTACAGTATTGTACATAGACTTTTTCCCAGTAAACTTTGACCTGCTGTTGAAATGGGAATCTAAAAAGATCCATGCGATACACAAAAAACATTCAGTGGGACAAAACTTAAAATAAGAGAGTATACTTTCAGTTTACTTTTTATGTACTTATCAGAGATATACTTAAGTTTACTTAGCTTATACAGACAAGTATACAGAAAAGTCTGAGTATACTTGGCTTATACTTAATCTTTTGATCGAGTCAAAAACATTAAGTCAAATAGCAAAAGGAGCAAGTATCTTTATGTAATACATAAATCATTGGCTAAGTACTATAAGTTAAAGTATACTTTCAGAAACTAAAAAGTGGGCTACAAGTATATAACTATTACAGTATACCTATTCACTTGTAGTGTAGTTCATAGTATAGTTGCAGTACAAAATACAACTTAGATGTAAACTAATTCTGTACTCAGAGTTTACTGCTCTTACACTTAAAGTATACTTAAAAGCATACTTTTATAGACTAAAAAAGTGGGCCAATTTACTCCCAGGAAGTATTGAATTAGTATACTTACAAGTATGCTACTAGTACATTGATATTAGCATACTTACTACATAAAGTATACTTTGGGGAAATATACTTGAACTTAAGTATACTTCATAAAATAAACTTGAAGTATGCTACTTTTTCTTAAGGGATGCCACGGTGAAAAAACATGTAAACATTTTGACCAGTACGGCTCACACGATGACAAGACAACTTTTGGTGGCATTGGCCAACTTACTGACACAATAACTGGTTTTAAAGCATGAATGAAGCATTTTAGGTGAATTACTACCTTTTGTAAACATGAAACAGAGAAGATGTCCCATCAAACAGTTGTGACAGTTGCATTTACAGTTCAGAGAATGTTAAAACTGTTTCCGAAAATGAGCCAAAGCGATTGAGAAAAACTGTATCGTTTAGGTTGTGCGGTTGAATATATTTACTTAAAGGTACTATTTGTAACTTTCAGAAAATCCTTAATATTAATGACACCTGTGGCTGTTAAATGAACTGCAGTCAGCATCCTGTTGCACATGCTCGTGCTCCGTATAGATGCGAGCGAGCACCCTGGGCATCGGCCAAAACAGTGATGTGACCTTACATTACAATCATATATCTTTGAGTAACGTTCTGTAATGTTCCTATATTTTATTTGGACCATTCTCTCCATGATACTAACTAGCTTGCAGTTTGCAAATTACTTTATCAGCTAACGTTACAAAGCAACCAGCGGCAGATCCACACACCATGTAGCTAAGTTACAGCTAGCTGGCTAACCTTAGCTTAAGCACTCAGGACAGTATTTTTCTACGTTGCTACACATTGTTGGTGCTTTAGGGGAGCTGAAGAAGGACAAGGCACTGGAGAGTGTGCATAAATGTCAATTATTTTTGTATTCAAAACGTTCTTAAGTTCTTAAGTAACAGTTCACAAGCTGTTATAGGCAACCAAGAAAGTTGGGGGAACGTCTCAGTTTAAAAGATTCATTACAATCCGTTTACACATTGGCAATTAATACATCTAAATTATTACATATAATTTAATTTTTTTATATATATTCTAAGTCCAATGTCTGAATATTTTAAAGAATTATAAGTTCATTGGTCTTTGAAAGGTTATACTTGCATTATTTGTAGTATTATATTATCATATCAGTGGTATAAAATGGTCTTAAAATGACAATGTTATAATTTATTGCAATTACCTCAAGCACAATATTGTCCAACAAAAGTAGGATCCTCCACGAGGGAAACGGGGAAGGAATCTTGGAGGGTGGGCCGACACAATTTTCTTGTGTTTTGTCTATTTGTGTTGCAGTTTGTTGACTCTTCTTATGTCACTCACATGTTAGATTGGATTCTTGTTGCAGTATGACATGATTCTGTAGAAGAGATAACACACACACACACACACACACACACACACACGCTCTACCTACTCTGACAGTACAGTGACTGGGCACCTAATGAGCACAAGATACGTACGCCAGCAGATCTGCTCTCGGTGGGCCACTTGTCTTGGCTGGGGAGGCCGTTTAAAGTGGGTTCCAGCCCCAGGGCAGAGCTGAAATATGCAGGAGGAACACACTGTATGAAAATGAAGTGGAGAGAGCAAGTTCTGGATAGTTCCAGGGGTATTCTCTAACATAAATGAGGCGAGACGTATTGAGGCTAAGCCGTAACTTTCCCCTTCTGAAAGTTGCAAACTGTGAACAATGCAGGGGCGGAGAAAAAATCCTTTTCTTTTACATTCATGTAAGCTATCCTTAATGCACCCTCCACTGTCTCACTTTGGCCTGTTCTCCATGTTTATCCCTTATCCCTTCCGCATTTGTTAGAGATGCACATTTAGGCAAGCATACAGTCGTTGAGTATATCCAGGACTTTGACTCAGGGGGGACTGGTGTTTGAGTGATTTTTACTTTTTCAATTCAATTTTATTTATATAGCCCAATATCACATATCACAAATTTGCCTCAGGGGGCTTTACAATCTGTTGAACATACAACACCCTCTGTCCTTGGACCCTCACATCGGATAAGGAAAAATTTAACAAGAACAAAAAAAAACCCTGTAAAGGGAGAGCAACTGAGGAGGGATTGCTCTCTCGGGATAGACAGAAGTGCAATAGATGTATAGATAAATTAATAAACAGCATAATAAAATTACAACATAGTCAATCCATAAGACAGAAATGATTCATATAATGAGAGCAGTATTAGCAGTAGTAATAGCAGAAATAATAATAGAAAAAAATTATAGCAACAACTGTGGATATAGCAGAACGACAATAAAAGCAGTAAAAGTAGCAGTTATGATAATATAAATATGACTAATAAAATAATTATAGTAGCAGAGGGCTAGGGAAGAAATCAAGTTAGTAACATGCATGAATGAAACATGAATTCATCCAGATGGAGAGAGAGAAAGGAGCTCAGTGTGTCATAGGAAGTCCCCCGGCAGTCTAGGCCTATAGCAGCAGAACTAGGGGCTGGCTCAGGCTGCCTTGGGCCAGCCCTAACTATAAGGGTTATCAAAGAGGAAAGTCTTTAGACTACTTTAAAAGTGGAGACGGTGTCTGCCTCCCGGACTGAAACTGGGAGCTGGTTCCACAGAAGAGGAGCTTGATAGCTGAAGACTCTGGCTCCCATTCTACTTTTGGAGACTCTAGGAACTGACGACGTAATGTCATGTGATGCTATGCCACTGAGCCACATGACGTTTCGTCCATAGCTTATGTTACATTACAAACATAATTATTTTTAAGTCAAACCATGATGTTTTTTCTAACCCTAACCAACTAGTTTTGTAGCCTAAACCTAACCGCCACCATTCCACAATGTTAACCATGTGTTACAACTAGGGCTGTCAAAGTTAACGCGATAATAACGTGTTAATGCAAAATCAATTTTAACAGACATGCCCACTTTATGATAATCACATGCAGTTTGGGGCAAGTCATAGTCAAGTCAGCACACTGATAGCTGTTGTTGCCTGTTGGGCTGCAGTTTGCCATGTTATGAGTTGAGCATATTTTTTATGCTAAATGCAGTACCTGTGAGGGTTTCTGGACAATATCTGTCATTGTTTTGTGTTGTTAAAGGGACTGTTTGTAAGATTCAGAAATGCTTGTTAACAGCGACACCTGTCAATGAAAGTCAGCGTCGGGTTCGCGCTTGCTCTCTCTACATAGACATGAACGAGCATCACTCAAAACAGTGAGGCGACACACGTCAGCTAAAGCCTCAATGTCACTCTATATTTCAGCTGCTTGGCAGTAATGTTAGCTGACCAGATGAAGGTCTCTCCATGAATCAATGCTGATCCCAGTGTTGGCTTTTCCTGCCTCAGGCTCCCGACCACGCCTGGAGAGAACAGGGGAGACAACGGCACACGGTTGTAGACGATAACGTTTCTCTCTGCGGAGCCCCGTCACTTCACAAGACACGGGAAACCTCGGTTGGTCTGGAGGAGGTACAGCATTTATTTCTGCACAAACGTCCACTGTACATTCACTAGATATTCTCAGAGCTAAATTAAGTCTTCTGCATTGTGTAGTGTGTGCGCGTGAACGTGAGGTGGAGTGAGAACGAGCGCGGTGTGTGGATGAAGGCAGGCAGGCAGAGGAGCAGAGTACAGCAGAGACTCCGGTCCAGGAGACCAAAGCTACGGTCTCCCCCGCGTCCTCCGACCGCGGCCAACACTGTTTAACAGACTGCTTCACTAGATACAACCAAGAGGTTTTGGTGCTTCCGTGTAGTTTGTGTTGGAATCTGCACAGCGTAGCCACATGCGAGCGAGCATGGGAAACCGACCCGGGTAATTTATACGTGTAAGAAGTTACAAACAGTCCCTTTAATTGATTTACAATAATAAATATTTACATGCATTTACATAAAGCAGCATATTTGTCCACTCCCATGTTGATAAGAGTATTAAATACTTTCCCTTTAAGGTACATTTTGAATGTAACATAGAAAATGAGCGATTCAATTTAATTAACTATGGACAATCATGCGATTAATTGTAATTAAATATTTTAATCGATTGTCAGCCCCAGTTACAATTAAAACCCGGTACTTTATTCAATCATGGAACCGTGAAAGTTACTGCAATTCCTACAACACGAGGCAGAAACAAGCGGGAAATGTTGATTTCAAAATAGCTTTTTCTCATGTCTTGTGACATATTCTACAGATGTCCAGACATTGAAACTGTAGTAATCCTGCTGATATGATGTCAATATACGGTCCAAAGATCACTTTCACTGTCTGTTGCTGCTGTGAACCGCGCAGCTCGCGGTAAAAATAGGCGAGACCTCTATTCTCTAGAGGAGACGCAGCCGGGCCACGCTGCTGATGCGCTGCTTACGCTGCGCTGCTGCACTGCTAAAAAAAACAACAAGTTCCGCAGCCGCCACGCTGCTGACGTTCCCTGTGTGGCCCGGCCGTTACTCTAGCACTTTGCAAATATTTTTGTATAGCAGAGGGTTGTATTTTGTGAAAGTACAAGCTGTAGACTAGGTCTACTAGATTAGGTGCCCTTACAGAATGTTTTATGCTGCAGTGGCACTTGGCTGAATAATACAGAGAGCGTGGGATGAGGTGAAAACACAGGAACAAGACTGAACTTCGTCTAATTGCCATTTTTTTCGTGCGTCTCTGAAAGACTATGGTAGGCAACTATGGTGGGGTTGTGTTTGAAAAGACACTGCCAAGAAACAAAGCTAAAACAGTGGAATCAGTGAGGTCTGCCAACGGCTGGTCTGCATCACATCTTTAATGAAAGCTTAAGTTCCAATCAGCAAGGCTTTGCTTGTGCCAGCTTAATTGTTTTCCCTCTATTAGCAGGCCCGCAGTCAGCCGCTAACTTAGATATAGATGCCAAAACGCTCTTTTTATTGCTCATCTGTGAAATAAACAAAATGATGCAATGACTCGTAAACAGCTCTTCCGTTTGCACATTCCGCTCGGCGAAGGACTTCAATGGCTTTTATTGTATCATAATTTACATGAAATCAAAGTTAGGAAAGTTTAATTATCCCCCTGCATGAATGGCGCTGACATTCCGGTGAAGACGGGGGGAAACACAGGGATGTTTGTAAAGAAGCCAGGCTCAGTTGTTGTGTCTGCTGATGTCCCTCTGGTCTTAAAGGCTGCAACGTTTTTTATGTGGAAATACAGCCGTTCAATCAGGCTAAATCAAGTCCAACTTCTCCTATCTGAGATGTAGGTTTTGTTTTCAGTTTTAGTCTGACATTGTGTTCATGTTAGCCAGTTTCTGCTGGGCAGGTGGGGTTATTTGTTCTAACTAGGGCCGTCAATCGATTAAAATATTTAATCACAAATTAATCACACATTCTTTATCTGTTCAAAATGTACCTTAAAGAGAGATTTTTCAAGTATTTAATACTCTTAACAACATGGGAGTGGACAAATATGCATTTGATTATCTTAAAGTGGGCATGTCTGTAAAGGGGGAGACTCGTGGGTACCCATAGAACCCATTTACATTCACATATCTGGAGGTCAGAGGTCAAGGGACCAGTTTGAAAATGGCCATGACAGTAGTTTCATATGATGCCATTATCGTCACTCTAGCTTTAAAACTGAGCCCGCTACAACCTAAATATCGCAAGTTGCGTTTATGCAATAAGAACTTAGTGGCGTTAACACAAATTTGCGTTGACGCGTTATTATCCCGTTAACTTTGACAGCCCTAATTCTATCAGTAGTGACTGATATATCTACAGGGGCAGCGCCAGAGGGTTGGTCAAGGGTCGCACGCCCCCCCCTCCCACACAAAACCACTACACAGTGACGCAAAACGACCACAAAGCATAGGTGCCAATTTATGATTTTGCGCCAATTTTTGTGAATCCCACCAAGGTGATGATCGTCACAAAATCACTTTTTATTGCTTACTTTAGTAATTACTAAAACGAAAAATGTGCCACTGCTCTGCTACAAATTACAACAAGCTACAGCAGTGTTTCCCACAGGATTTAGTGAGACTGTGGTGGGTGGACCTCAGAACCTCGAGGAGGGTCTGGGGGCATGCTCCCCTGGAAGAAAATTGTGTAGATTAAAAATTAACTGCATCAATCTGGTGCACTTTGAGAGCAAAATTACAGGAGCACTACTAGAGAGCAAGGCTGCATTAAAGTACCATGGCCTTACGACTTAACAAGGCTTAACAAGAACCTCCTTGTCTTTAGGAGCATCAGTCTCCTCTCCCTCTTTACTCAGGCAGATATACAGCTCCTAGAAAAAGCTTTTTTTTCTCCCCTGACAACTTATGTCGGAGTAAAAATCCTGCTGCCGCTGCGTCTTTACGTACGGATCATCCCGTTGTGCACCCTGTAGCCCTTCTCCCTGTGAATTTTATTTTTATTTGTAAGCCCGTGCATTAAAGGGACTGTTTGTAAGAATCAGAAATTTCTTGTTAACAGTGACACCTGTGGCCGTCAAGTCAACGAAAGTCAGCGTCCTGTTGCTCGCGCGTGTGCTCTCTCTACATAGACATGAACGAGCATCACTCAAAACAGTGAGGCGACACACGTCAGCTAAAGCCTCAATGTCACTCTATAATTCAGCTGCTTGGCAGTAATGTTAGCTGACCAGACGAAGGTCTCTCCATGAATCAATGCTGATCCTAGTGTTGGCTTGTCCTGCCTCAGCCTCCCGACAGCAGCCGGAGGGAACAGGGGAGACACCGGAGTTTTGGTCGGAGACGATAACGTTTCTCTCTGCGGAGCCCCGTCACTTCACAAGACACGGGAAACCTCTGTTGGTCTGGAGGAGCTGCAGCAGTTATTTCTGCACAAACGTCCACTGTACATTCACTAGATATTCTCAGAGCTAAACTAACTCTTCTGTAGTGTGTAGTGTGGAGTGTGCGCGCATGCACGTGAGAGTGGAGCGAAAGAGCGAGAACGAGCGCGGTGTGTGAGTGAAGGCAGGCAGAGGAGCAGAGGAGCAGAGTACAGCAGAGACTACGGCCCTGGAGACCAAAGCTACGGTCTCTCCTGTGTCTTCTGACCGCGGTCTGGGGGGCTGGAGCAGGAAGAGTTGACACTGTTTAACAGACGGCCATCACTAGATAGAACTTTGCGGCGTTGTGGCGTTGTGTCTGAAGGGACCTTCAGTGAGTGAGAGACGGAGAGAGGAATGGAGAGAACTAAGAGAAAGAAGTAAGAGCAAAAATAAAGAAAAAACGATGAATATTAGTTTATGCCAGAGATTCACACACCAAGTTTACGCCAGAGGGGTGAATTAATCAGTTTTCTTTCCTGGGAGTTAAAGGTAAAATCCCGCAACAACCTCTGACATACAGAATAGCAGCCGTCGAATTGTTAAGGGGTGAAACCTCATGCTATTGGCAGACCAACTGGAAGTCAAGAGTGGAAAGAGGTGCTGAAAGATGGAGACAGAAAGCTCAGACTGGACTGACAAGAGTTGAGTTGAACAAATAGCTTCACTGGTGGGCGGATGAAGCTGTAGATGAGGGCACATCCAGTCAGGGGGTTGCAGAGAAAGCAGCTTCTCATGGCCACACAGTTCAATTGTTTGAATTCTTTTATCTAACATCACTTAATCAGACTTCATTCATATACAGTATGAAGGACATGTTAGACGATGCGTTTACGGAGACACAGTTTGTTTCTTTACCATGTGTATGTGCATCTGAGACTGTTCACGTAATCTAAACACGAGAGCAACCGCTATTGTTGTCAAGCTGTGAATAGTACCGCTGCTGATTGTGATTTGTGGCTGAGAGACGTAACTCTACACAGCCATCCAGACATGTGGAGGATATTACTCTGATACAGATAATCCATGGCCTTCAAGACCACACATGGACTATCAGACCAGTGGAATGGTAGAGGATGTTATGTAAAGGATCCCGCTCTTGCCGCCTGGATGGTCTGCACAACCTCTACAGACAGTCCAGCCCTCCTCAGCCTGTCAGGACTGGGCCGCCATCATCTGAGGCTTTTCTGCATACCACGGCGCCGAGAGGCGTAGTACAGTCAGACATCCCACCATTTGCGCGACAAATATTTTGATTTGATCCCGTTTGAATTGCTCCATGAATCACACATATGAAGTTTGTCAGTTTAAAAGTTAATTTTGCAAGTCATGAAAGTCGCAGTTTGTCGTAATAATTAGAAAGACTACACAGTCAAAAGTCGGGTAAGGGACATCTCTCTCACTGAGGCTACGATGTCTTTGTGTTTCCTTACTGGGATGTACGAAGCAAAAGAACGAGTAACAGGTCTGATCCTTCTTTCTCTTCCCGGCTGATAAAAAGATCAGGAGTCTCTGATAAAACACATCAGGAAAGATAACGTTTCATCTGTGCGTGGAACAGAGCTAAGTTAGCTAGCTAGGATACACGATACAGTTTGAAAATGAGGCGCGGCTGCGACTGGAAAACAATGTATTGATGCACTGGAGTCGCCAGGAGGAGGCGTGCATTAACATTCCTAAACTGTGACATGCTCATCGGCCGAAAATATTTCCGAAGATCCATCAGGTATGACGGTGGTCTTCAACACAGCCGGACGTTACACCTGTTTAGTACTGATGTGAATAGCGAGGGCAAGCGTAGGCTCTTTTGTAGTGATGTTGTCTGGTGTCTGGTGTTGACATGCACAGCGCTGCTTGCTACCGGAGCTGGTTTAATCCAAAAAGGTGCAAATTCTTTCTCCAGTTGGGCAGTCGAGGTAGGATCATCACAAACGAAGCGCACTGAAGTTCGTTTGGAAGCGATCCGAGACCACCCCTTCAAGGAGGTCTCGGTTCGCTTGTTTTGGTGCTGCACCCGAGTGCGATTGCTGTGTTCACACCTGCCCAAACGAACCGCACCAAGAGGGTAAACGCTCCAGGGTTCAGGGTTCAATTCAACCAAACTAAACATGGCAGGTGTGAATACGCCCTATATGATACTACGACAAACCTACGACAAACTGTGACTTTCTTGACTTGCAAAATTATCTTTTAAATTGACAAACATTATATGTGTGATTCATGGCGCAGCTCAATTGGGATCAAAAAAATATTTGCCGTCGACTTCCGTTCATATTTTTTCCGAAATGAGGTCCCATGGTGGTCCACCAGAAGGGGCGGGACTTTGTCTCTCTATCCCGTCTCCCGTGTGAAGATCAGGTTAGGAAAGTATGGAAATGGCCGAGCCAGCGATGAGGTCCGTAAACGCCTCACTACACCATAACAATGGCTAAAACGAGCTGAGCTGACTTTGAGGTCCATGGACGCACCTAATTTTATATACATGGCGATTTTTTTTTATCCATTTTTTTTGTAGTGTGACAAACTCAGAACACACACATATATATTTATATATATATATTTATTTATTTTTTGCTTTACCCAGGCTTTAAATATTGCACCCTGGAGGTGACGGGTGGTGTTTAACTGATACTAGTAACACTGGGACCTGAACTAAATGTCTTTCTTTCATCCGTCAGAACTACAGTCATTATATTATCCTATTGAAGGTCTTACATTGAGCATAAACATCCATGCCTCTGTGAGGGAGTCCGTCCTGGTCTGATGTCATCCTCTCCTCTGAAGGGCGGCCTTGCTTGTAGGTTTGCAGACAGTTAATAGAAGGAGCAGCAGCAGCACCTCATATATCTTGTGACATGCTTGTGTTTTGGTCGGTCACGGCTGCGTGTGGGAGAGAGTCTAAAGACACAGCAGCAGAGCGGGAGGAGCATCAGTCTCCATTTGTTCAGCTGCTCCCTCACATGAAGAAGTGTCTCAGATAAGACGCAGACACATGTACCACAGTGATGTCATAGCTTCCAGCAACATGGACAACTGTTAAGACACTACAGGTCATAGGGTACAAAAAAATAACTAATAGATATCACCATGAAACTTTCCCAGTTGATTACTTACAGACAATTCTTTTTTTGTTTTCTGAAATTTATGAATAAAATAAATTTGCAATTAAAATATGCAAATGAGGCATTATCTAATGCTAACTTTTGGTGAATTTAGGAGAAATCTACGGACAGTTTAAGTAGTAAAATACCTTAAAATACACCTAAATGTGTATTTTGGATGTTTTCTTTCCACAAGTCTGAAAGAAGACAACTGTATATTTATAAAGCATAATAATTGTAATTATAATTTATTTACAAAACAAAATAGAAATATTTAAAACCATGTTGAGTCATATTTGATCTGTTTTGAAAATTATATTTCATTTACCCGTGCATGTAATGTTGAAAAGGTTTTAAAGGTACCACTTTCTAATAAGTAACGCTTTATTAAAGGCTCATAAATTGAAACCAATGGCTCTATTAATGATTATAACATGATGACCTAATGCTTTATAGATCATCTATAAGCCATCAATATTAATGATTAATTAAGAGGAGTCATTGATTAATTGATAAAATGTGACAAAAATTGATATATCTGTTTTAATTTGCTTATTTATTTATTTATATTTGTATTAATTCCCTTAGTTATTTACTCTCCTGTTTAATTTTCCTTTTTATTTATGTATGTATTTCGTTTTTTTTTATTAATTTTTACATTTATTTATTAATTTTTGCATTTATTTATTTATTCTATTTATTTTTATTTATTTTATATTTATTTTTTAAGGCATGTTTATATTTGTATTATGCATTTATGTATTAATTTATGCACGATTTATTTATTTCCCCAAATGTATTTATTTCTGTATTATTTTCTTTATGCATTTCTTCACTCATTTCTTTTTACATTTCTTTATGCATGTCTGCTCCATTATGCAATTGAGGGGGCTGTCACTTAACTCAACTCAACTCACCTCAACCCAATAAATAAATAGTTAGTACATTTAAAGTTAATAAAAATAAATGCATAAATAAATGAAAGGGGAAATTAAACAGAAGAGTAAATAAATAAGGGAAATTAATACAAAGATAAATAAATAAAGAAGCAAATTAAAACAGAAATATCAGTTTATGTCACATTTTATTTTGATTTAATTATTTGATGGCTACCTTTATTTTTAATATTATCTTTGCTACATTTAATTACATTTATTTATTTATTTTTTATCTTGACAGGTTCTGTCCTCCATACCATAGAAAGTCATTAAACCACCTTTTTAAACAGTTTTCACATTGGAATTGAAGGAAATCTGAATGGTGACATGACTGAAACAATGTCCCTGCAGAGAACATCCCAGTGATGACCTGTCTCTGAGGTGGGGATCAGATGACGGCATGTCAATCAGGAAAAAACTGGTGTTTGATTGATGACAGCTCATCACTCAGTGCTGCTGTCAGAGTGTTGGAGCAGCAGCAGCTCGGTTAGCCTCCTGACTTCTGGCCACCACCTCCTGCTTTAATTGATCCATATTGTTTTAGTGGTGTATTTGCTTAGGAAGGCTTATTCGGCTTCTCCAGTTAATATGAGGAAGTGTGTGTGTGTGTGTGTGTGTGTGTTTTGACCTGGAGGCTGTAGCAGAGCCTTGCCAACACAAACTGACTCACTTCTTGGAATCTTTCAATTTGCTGCAATAAATCAGAGCAGAGAGCAGAGGCCAGCCAATCTACTGAAACACTACACTGTGTGCACCATTGCATATGCGTGTGTGTGTGTGTGTGTGTGCATTCTTATTTGGTAAATTCACCATGTATGCAGTACGCGGCTGCAGATCCAGACTGTGTGTGTGTGTGTCTGTGTGTGTTTGTAAGTGAGAGCAGCCTTGCTTTAGCTTTATGGTGTGATTTAGTATTCTGTGGGTCTGCTGCCAGAGAGCTGCAGTAAAGGTTTACTAGCATGTTTTGACTCCTATTCTCATTTACTTCCATCGTACACTGCATCAAGCAGCTGGCTATTCAAGCACACAAGCACCAGACAGCCTGTGTTAGAAATGTATATATAATTTATATATATATATAGTATATATCAAATTACTACAATAGGTTACTATTCCAAATATTCGGGACATGAAAATGTTTTTAAAAGGAACTTGACAGCTCCTCCTAGGGATGCACCGATACCACTTTTTTTCAGACTGAGTACAAGTACAAGTACTTACAATTGGGTACTCGCCGATACCGAGTACTGATACGAGTACTTCTCTGTGCCAAAAGACCCTCGTTAACAGCGAGCTTGAGGGTGTGAGTGACACATGGCAGGCTGGGGAGTCCCGCAAACGAGGCGGTGCACCGCGACCGGCTCTAGGTCGGCTTGGAAAGGCTGTGGGTGAAGGTGGCTCGCGGTTGCAGCTTTACAGCGCTCCCCGCCCGGAGGAGTCTAACGCGAGTGGCGCAATGAAAGTGAGGGCCGGTGCGCGCCGACTGAGGTGGGATCCCGGCACAGCGGGGTCGGGCGCACCACCGTAAAGTGGTATCGGTGCCGTTGTATCAGAGCTGTTTTGCGAGTACGAGTACATGAGCACAGTATCGGACCCGATACTCGATACTGGTATCGGTATCGGTGCATCCCTAGCTACTCCTATATGTTTTCTTCTTTGAGTGACAAGCAGTTCATGCATCTTTCTGATTGGAAGACATTGTCTTGTTAAACGGACACCATCCTCCCCCGTTCATACCAGTTGCCCCCGTCTCCTCCCCATTTTCCATACACTGGAACATAGACCCATTTATGTCCTGTAAATTCTAAACCTAAAAATGAAAGCTAAAAGATGTTTGATTGATAAAACCCACTAACACCAGGCCTGCTCTCCAGATAGCTGCTCTCCATGTGGGTTGAGACTCTCTCAGTACGGTTTATAATCCCCTCAGGTTCTTCCAGTGCACGCTCGACGGTGCTCGGTACAGCACGGCGCTACCTCCCTCCCACACTGAGTGCTCTTATCACAGAAAGCCCTGTGGACCCAACAGCTGTCAACGGCCTAAACCTCTATAGCTGCACTCTGCTCGGGATCATCTGAACACTGCCAGGAGTTTGGTGGCTCCCTCGCCCACGAGCTGCGTGCTGCATGCATCTCTGCGTTGATTCATAAAGATCTAGCACTGCAGCAGACGAGGCTTGTTGTAAAGTTCAGACATCCTGAGGTGAAATCACAAACCGCCGGCTGCAGCAGAGAAGAGTATTGCATCTGTAAATTCTCCCATGTGCCCAGATTAAGTTCTTGCTCCCCCTTATATTATGGTAGAGGATGTTTGCACATAGGAGATGATGAATCAAAACTGTGAGGTTGGAATGACTGAGGTTAGGCATCGACCTGGAATGGCTGAGGTGAAGCCGACGCACGGCACGGGGGAGGGGGTGAGGACGAGGGTGCTGTAATTCATCAATACAATGTTCACGTCTTTTTTGTAAAAAGTAATTAGTGAACTGTTCGTCGTAACTTTTTTTTTTATTTGTGAACAAATATAATTAATGAAACGTTATTTAAAAGTTTTCTGAATCTGCTCTTTTAGGGCAAACATTGTCAGAAGAGTTAAATGTTCAGAAGAAGGCTGTGATATGTGTTAATAATAAAATAATCATTTAACTAGTAATAATAATAATGGTCCAAAATGATGCATAGTTTTAATTTAAAAACCTTCAACTTTTCTCAGGGGAGGACCCCCAAACTCAATATCTCCTATAGTATATTTTATTAACTGTAGAAATTCAGAATGTGTCTGTGTATAATATGTAGGAGCATCAAACAACAAAATAACACAGGACAACACTAACTATTAACACTATGGGTAAATATACAAACACAACACCTTAACCCTATAATGTTACAGTTGGAGTATTATAGGGGTATTATAGGAGTATTATAAGGGTCTTATAGGGGTATTATAGGGGTATTATAGACCTACTATAAAAGATGTATAGCCCAAGTATAATAATAAAGGTATAAAACCAGAGCTGATTCTGACCGACACAGTAAAACATGCTTAAAGAAATAATGAATAAACAGGAATAAGTGGCAACAGATTGCTGATAGCGGCCGATACACACACTAACATGTTAATAAGACGAGTACTGGCACTTATTTTTTTCCACTTCAATCAGTGACTAGAAGAGAGCACATCTTATATAAAATAATAAGTGTTCTCTGGTGCACTTATTCTTTATTTGTAATGTATGTTACAATGAACATAACAGGTCCTAGGAGCCGCTAACATGGCTTTACACATGTTGTCTTGGTAGAGAATTCTCTATTTTGTTACATGTTTATTATAATTGTTTAAAAATGATGGTTTCAGTTTGTAACAGTGGTGAGATACGTGTATTGTGAGTGAAAGGCTGTGATTCAGAAAAACTCTTTTCTCCCCAAAAGCATAAACCATAAACTGAAAACATTTATGCTCTGTGGTTGAATCTGCCCATTGTAAGACTGAACTTGTTGAAGTGACTTTGAAAAAAGAATGAAATGAAAATGATTCACATTCAAAAGAATGTGTTGGGTTTTATTTTTTTCTCTGAGACTGCAGTCCCCCGCTGCCCAGGAAGTTCTTAAAAATAATTTATTGTTGGCCCACACTTGTTTTTGCCCTGGCCCTGAGATTGACGACCACATTACCCACTCTAAAGCAAACAGCATAGCCACACACCCCGCCTGCAGCTCCACACATACATTACAGGGCTCTGACTTCCACACTCATTGCACATGCAGACTGTTATAGAGTGTGCCCGCTCTGGTAAAAGACTGATTACTGTGTTGTTTACTGGGTAAAGCTAGCTGTTAGATTCCTAACTGCAGTCCACCACATCTCACTGATTCTCCAGACTGTTGGAGAGCTCAGAGAGGACGCTTCCAGACAGGAAACAGAACATTTAAGGAACAATATGTGTAACCGCTATGGATGTTTTATGGATTACACAGACTTGAGTCAAATAAAACACGTCAAATCTGGAGAGGACACTAGATGTGGCTCTGTGTATGAGCTGCGTGAAGTGTTTCTGCATCGTTACATGTAGGGCACGCTACTTCCTACATTGGCAAAGTTTCCATTGGTAAATGAACAAATATGAATGTAATTCCGAGGGACACCAGTTCATTGACCTATCTAATACTAGTCCTATTTGCATGGACAGATTATGAGACAACGGGGCTCCTGAGCACAGGCATGTGGAAAGCCCCACCACCTGTCCTCCATAGGTTGTTTTGCCTCTTTTAGTGGTCATTTTGTGTCTCTTTGTGTCCCTATGTAGTTGTTTGTGTCTCTTTGTGGTAATTTTGTGTCTCTTTGTGTCTCTTTGTTGTCATTTTGAGTCTCTTTGTAGTCGCGTTGTGTCTCTTTGTGTCTCTTTGGAGTCATTTTGAGTCTCTTTGTAGTTGCGTTGTGTCTCTTTGTGTCTCTTTGGAGTCATTTTGAGTCTCTTTGTAGTTGCGTTGTGTTTCTTTGGAGCCATTTTGAGTCTCTTTGTAGTTGCGTTGTGTCTCTTTGTGTCTCTTCGGAGTCATTTTGAGTCTCTTTGTAGTTGCGTTGTGTCTCTTTGTGTCTCTTCGGAGTCATTTTGAGTCTCTTTGTAGTTGCGTTGTGTCTCTTTGTGTCTCTTCGGAGTCATTTTGAGTCTCTTTGTAGTTGCGTTGTGTCTCTTTGCGTCTCTTTGGAGTCATTTTGAGTCTCTTTGTAGTTGCGTTGTGTCTCTTTGCGTCTCTTTGGAGTCATTTTGAGTCTCTTTGTAGTTGTGTTGTGTCTCTTTGTTGTCATTTTGAGTCTCTTTGTAGTTGCGTTGTGTCTCTTTGTGTCTCTTTGTGGTCATTTTATGTCTCTTTGTGTCTCTTTGGATCCATTTTTGAGTCTCTTTGTGATTGATTTGCCCCTTTTCATAGTCGTGTGTTTGTGGTCTCTTTGCTTTTTGTGTCTCCTTTTAGTCATTTTAGGACCCCTGGGCACAGACATGCGAAAAGCCCCACCACCTGTCCTACATGCTTGTTCGACATGCACTCCTTGGAGAAAAGGAGATCAAAATGTGTGTCACTGTAAAGGAAACACAGAGTATTCAACAACTACAGGGGACTGTCGGGCAACATCCAGAGAGTTAATGGAATACATTTAATTAGTTTAACAAGACAATTTTTTGGTTATAAAGAAATTGTTACAAACCGGGGACATCACTTTAAAAGACTGAAATGAAGGAACCAGGGTATTTGGAGCTCGACACATGGAGACTAAAAGTCTGGATGTCTCACCCTCTCTGGCTCACCATACCAATACTAAATTACTCAAGTACTTCCCATCATTCCCTAACAGTCAAGGTGCCCTGAGGAGTGTTCATGTCAACAAAGTTTCTGTTTAACCTCATACGATGTGTGTATCCTTGAGGTCTGCGTTGAAGGCATTTCCTTCCCCATAAAACATTTCAAAGGCCAAAATATTTGCATGGTCATAGTTGCTAGTTCAAGCTAGCAGCCATGACATACCTAGATATATATTAGGGCTGTCAAAGTTATCGCGATAATAACGCGTTAACGCAAAGCCGTTATAACGCCACTAATATCTTTAACGTGTTAAGGGAATTGATCTTTCGGAGGTTGCAGTTAGCTCAATTTTAAAGCTAGAGTGAAGATACTTTCATCATATGAAAGCCTCGAAGGAGGTTAAATAACGCTCCAAACTTACGCTAAATTTTGGCGAGGAAAAAGTATCATTTTCAAAGGGGTCCCTTGACCTCTGACCTCCAGATATGTGAATGTAAATGGGTTCTATGGGTACCCACGAGTCTCCCCTTTACAGACATGCCCACTTTATGATAATCACATGCAGTTTGGGGGCAAGTCATAGTCAAGTCAGCACACTGACACACTGACAGCTGTTGTTGCCTGTTGGGCTGCAGTTTGCCATGTTATGATCTGAGCATATTTGTTATGCTAAATGCAGTACCTGTGAGGGTTTCTGGACAATATCTGTCATTGTTTTGTGTTGTTAATTGATTTCCAATAATAAATATATACATACATTTGCATAAAGCAGCATATTTGCCCACTCCCATGTTGATAAGAGGATTAAATATTTCACAAATCTCCCTTTAAAGTACATTTTGTGCAGATAAAAAAAAATGTGCGATTAATTTGCGATTGACTATGGACAATCGTGCGATTAATCGTGATTAACTATTTGAATGGATTGACAGCCCTGGTAATAATCCCTGATTGCATCGGAACACTGCAAATTCACTCATTCAACTTCAGGAGAGTACAGTAGGTCAGAGCTGAAGCAGGAAGTGGGAGTGACAGTTATGTAATAATTGAACTATTTGACTGTATTTTTTCTTCAACCTTAGTTTAACTAACCTGGAGATCTGTTTACAACCTGTCTGATTGTCTGATGTTGACCAGTTAAACTTCCTTTAAGCCATGGTTCTGCATTCCCAAGGTCTAAACATGGCAAGTGCAGTGTTAACATTACTGAGAGGAATGATGGGTTTTTTAACAGTGTCCCAAAAATGTCAAAATTTCCTGTCAACTCACTTTGAAACTCAAATGTTGAGTTTCCTCAGCATGCAGTCCTGATAAAAGTATAATAAACCGTACAGAAGCTGGTTTATCAGACCAAAGCTGAAGTGTTGCTGTTGCTGCAGGCCCAATAAAGAGCAGTGTGCAATTTAAAGAAACTCTGTCATCCACATTTGAAAAACCTGCCTGGACATGGACTCTGAAACAGAGCCAGCAGTGAGTGTGTATACCTGCGTCTGACAGGTCCCAGTGGAACTGGCTCATTATCAGCACTCACAATGACTTGAAATTCGAAGTTTTGACATTATTTTGTCAAGTTCCCCCCAATTTTCCATTTGGGATGGACTTTAAACCTTTTTACTGTAACTTTAAGTACACAGCTGAAGGCTAGAGTTGCATGTTTCGGCTGGAGGCAGTGGGGGAGCTGGCCTCTGGCCCGGAAGCTACAAATTCCAAGTTACAAGCTGCTGTCAGTCGCGTCCAGGTTCAGTAAAAGTCTGGAGAGCTCAGAGGAAACCTGCAGGGAAATATGCCAACACGCGTTTTAACACCGAAGGAAAGTGCTCCTGTTAATGACAGCTGGGAGTCTGTGGCTCCACACACAAGTGGTGTGTGAGTGTGTTTGTTTGTGTGTGTGTGTGTGTGTGTGTGTGCGTGTAAGTAAACCACTGTACACCAACAGAATGATGTATAGGTGTCATTGTAAGACGGCCTCTCCCATTAACCAAGCCTTACTGGCTACATAACCTTGAGAAGTAGCTCACACTGTATGGAGAAGCATCCAGGATTGTCTCCCGCATGTTGGATGAGACAATCCCATGGATTACTGAACGGGCCAACTGGGCACAGGCCAAGGGGCACACATTTTCAGGGGCCCCCCCCTGGCCTTCAGCTACAGAATAACATTCAAAGAGACACGTACCAACCAGGAAGAGACTCCAAATGACCACAAAGAAACACAAAATGATTACAAAGAGACACAAAAATGACCACAAAGAAACACAAAATGACCACAAAGAGACTCAAAATGACCACAAAGAGACACAAAATGACTACAAACAGACACAAAAATGACTACAAGGAGACACAAAATGACCACCAGGAGACACAAAATGACCACAAAGAGACACAAAATGACCACAAGGAGACACAAAATGACCACAAAGAGACAGAAAATTACCACAAAGAGACAGAAAATTACCACAAAGAGACACAAAATGACCACAAAGAGACACAAAATGACCACAAAGAGACACAAAATGACCACAAAGAGACACAAAATGACCACAAAGAGACACAAAATGACCACAAAGAGACACCAAGCAACTACAAAGATATGCAAAGAGACTCAAAATGACCACAAAAAGAGGCAAAACGGTTGAAAGTACTGTAATAAAGTGCAGTAACTATTTTTCAATTTTCAAACTGAGGCTGTTGTATTGAGTCAACCAGTAACATATCCTGTCCACTAACAGCCACACCCCTTGGAAAAGATGTAAGTCTATAATAATAAGCGGTGGAGGCAGATGGCGGCCCACCCAGAGCCTGGTTCTGCCTGCGGTTTCTACCCGTTAAAGGATAAACGTTTTTCCGTGCCACTGTCGCACCTGGGGGATCTCTTGTTAGGTCTCTAAATTATAGAGTACGGTCTAGACCTGCTCAATATGAAAGTCAAGTCAAGTCTGACTGCTGTGATGCAACGTGACTTTTACCTCATCATGTTCATTGTTTATTAACGACGCGTTGCTTCAGAACCATGGACAGCGCTGTTTACTGTGTGTAGAGGGTGCTTTCGTAGGTTCAGCCCTGTCCGTAGTACTGAGATGGTAGAGGATTAATAGAGAGAACACGGTTTCTTAGTTGGGTTTCTTAGCCATCTTGCTTTTCGTGGTTGTAAAGAAAGAGCGAGAGAGCACTGAAAGCACAAACAGCTGTTTCTACGTGCCTCCCCCTGCTGATTTGACAGAGAATTGTTCATAAATTCAAAATATATTTAGCCCTCTGATAGTGCTAAGTTCTTATGTGAGTGCTACTAAATGTATTCTTGTCATGGTCCTGGGTTTATGTTAGTTTGTTTCTGGTTTTTAGTTTGAAAATCCTCTCTTCTTTACTTGCTGCCTTTGTTTGTTTCCCTGCCTTTTTGATTGTCTGTCCTGCCCTGATCAGTTTCACCTGTCCCTATTTAGTTCTGCACTCACCTCACCTCCTGCTCACCCGTTCTCACTTTCCCAGTTAGTCATGGTGCCTTCAAATGAAACTTGTGAGCTGGGGGTTTACAACACGGGAAGTGGTGTACACGATATGCTTGCCGTTCAAGTGGTCATGAGAACACCGCTGCTAAGCAACGGCAATATTTACGTTACTGTCGGCGTCTAGAAGCCACAGAGGCTAACAAGAGGGAGGGGTTCATAATAATGGACTCTTCTGGTAAACATGGTAAACACGGTAAACATGACCCCATTTGAAGGCACCATCAGTCACTATTTATAGAGCACCACCTCTTGTTCTTTGTTCTTTGTCGGTTGGTCTTTCGGAGTGTATGGCGTTTTGTTTGTCTGTCTCCTGCCTGCATCTTGGACTCTCAGTTTGTAAGCCTTTTCATTAAATAAATATCTTCGTTGAATCTGGTCGTCTCTACATTTAGGTCCTTCCTGCCTGTCGTGCTCCGTGCACCGTGATAATTCTTTGATTTTGAAACAGTAGCCTTAAGCTGCTGCTGCCGTTGTTATTATTTAGCCTAAAAAAGTGTTGTGTAACTACTCAATACTCATACATCAATAATATAGGCCTATGTCTGCGGTCCACGGGTAGGAGCATTAGCAGCCTGCAGTGACAAGCCTCGACACCAACACCCCCCCCCCAGTCAGTACACACCTGTGGAGAGTTAGCCTATAATGGTCGCTGCATACTAAGAGCATCTGGATACAATGTGTTTCATGGTTAACTGCATTACTTAGCAGCTTGTTTAAATAGCTGCTAATGTACCAGTCCAGCTTCCAAGCATGTGTGAATGTGACAGGTGTGTGTGTGTGTGTGTGTGTCTTTTAAAGGTCCCATTTCATGCTCATTTTTAGGTTCATACTTGTATTTTGTGTTTTTATTAGAACATGTTTACATGCTGTAATGTTAAAAAAATCTTTATTTTCCTCATACTGTCTGCCTGAATATACCTGTATTTACCCTCTGTCTGAAACGCTCCGTTTTAGCGCATTTTGACGGAATTGCAACAGAATTGCGTTGCTAGGCAACAGCTTGGGTTCATGTTTACTTCCTGTCAGCTGATGTTATTTACATACACTGCAACAGGAAATAAACAGGGACACATTTAGAATGTTTACATTTAAAATTGTGTAAAGGGTCTAAATATTGTATATTTGTGACATCACAAATGGACAGAAATCCAAACGGCTAGTTTCAAACGCACAATTTCTGAATACAGGCTGTGTGTATCTCTCCGTATATTGAGCGTTTTGATAGTTTAATAGTATTTATATAGCACTTAAACCTGCTTTATAATGTAAAAGACATGAAAATCTCACTTTTTCCTGTTCTTATGTGCCAATAAGGGGGTTGTTTGGACTTATTACGAGATGGTGCAATGTTTGCATTATATATAAATTGCATGTCTGTATTGGGGGGGGGGCAGCTATGCAAGTCACAATGCAGTTCAGTCGCACAGCAGTTCGTGAAATAGTCATGAAATTTAATGTATTGATTTGTGTACATAGACACCAATTAAAATTTTTGTTTCCGTGATGATCAGCATGCAATCAATTTGTATGTAATCCACGTAATTGTGAATAACCTGGGGCGGGCTGGAGGGAGGGAGGGAGGGGTGGTGGATGGGTCAAACAAACACAGACTTTCAACCAGGACACCGCCTGCCCGTGTCTCGTGTGAAACTAAAAGTAAGTTGACTTATTTTGTCACATCAGTCATGTGACTCGTCAGTAGCGTCGGTCCTGTGAGTCACAGAGTCGTTAGTCGGCGAAGTTAATGTCAACCAGGACCGTTTCCTAACCCTAACCTAAGTGGTTGTGTTGCCTAAACCTAACTTCCTGTGAAAACGGAAGTTTATTCTGGTCCGTCCAAAAGTAACGCAAGATGGGGTACCCTGTGCGTCAGTCTCCGATGCCGCGGAGCACTGACCAGGCGGTGGTATTTGATGAGTTGGTAGTAAGAATATGTTGGCTTTAGAGGTGTTGGTAGGTGTATTTGAGCTCTGGACAGAGCCAGGCTAGCTGTTTCCCCCTGCTTCCAGTCTTTATGCTAAGCTAGGCTAACCACTCTGCTGCAAGCGGGGCCTTTGATGGGAAATACCTCACAATCATTTTTACCCCCAACCTCCTCATCTGTCCTAATCAGCCCTTCTGGCTTACACACACACACACACACACACACACACACACACACACACACCTCATCCATCCACACACCATTCCCCCCTCTACTCCAATTTCTCAAGATACAATACCCAGTCTTGTTTAAGGACTGCGGATTCCTGTGGGGAGAATAATGATAACAATAGGAGTATACCAGCTCTGGAAGCAGCACCCCCCCCCCCCCCCCCC